>CAJQZJ010018538.1:1081827-1103700 GCA_907164525.1 Lophiomys imhausi | reverse complement strand
GGCGCACGCCTTTAATCCCAGCACTTGGGAGGCAGAGGCAGGCGGATATCTGTGAGTTCAAGGCCAGCCTGGTCTACAGAGTGAGTTCCAGAACGGCCAGACATACACAGAGAAACCCTGTCTCAAAACCCCCCCCAAAAAAAAACAAAAAAAAAAAAAAAGAAGAGAGCTCGTACTGAACATCGCCTCATGAACCCATCCAGTCCAACCTCCTTGTCTGTGCGGTGTTTGGGTGGCAGCGTAGAAGTTAAGGTTCTAATGTGCATTGCAGTCTGGAGTGGGAGGTGCTTGCTCTACCTTTAAGTACGGAATCCCACTGGACTGAATGTATAGGCTACCCTGGTTTAGGTGAGTGTTCCCTGAAGGTCGTCACAGTGGCATTGTGGGAGCTAATGGAGACCTTTAGTGGGCAGAGCCTTGTGGGAGATCTTCAGGTCCCTGGGGTTCCTTAGACGCTGTCACCATGGTGAGCTGCCCTTGCAAGAGGGTCAGGCCACAGGACCATCTACCCTGTATCTGAACCTCAAACTGTAAGTTCGCTGGCTTAGGTACTTAAGGTTGACTAGGAAAATCTGAAGACTAAAGTGTGAGGCAGTCAGGGAGGAAGCTTCCCAAAGGCCCAGGAGAACCACGGTCACTACGGTCCTCAAGTCCCCAACGGCGTGGATGGCAGTAATGCTGTTTTCAAAAACTATACTTGATGGAAAGGTTTAGATTAAGCACAGAGAAAATATTCAAGTCATTCTCAAATATAGGAAATGGCTTTGCTGTGGTCGGTCACAGAACACTCACCAACTGCTCCTCCAGAGAACACACCGAATGCTGTGGCCCCCAGACCACTTTGCTGTACAAGGATCCTGCACTGAGCAATCTACAGTACTCTCTGCACGCTGCCTCTGAAACTGCAAAACTAAGGAGCAATTTCAGAGGCAAATGAGTAACTGATCAGTGTACCATTAAAATTGAGGGAAAAAATTCACAAATGACCTAATAATAAATCCAGACTTGAAGGTGGACATTTCACCGCATACTTGCAAAATCACATCTAACTCATGGATTCCACTTAGTGAAAAGGAACTATAGCAATGGAGAGGAAAAAAATCTACTATCATCAGACTTCTTTCTCTACATGGAAATCAACAATATTAGATATGCCACATATTTTAGAAAGGGTAGAGGCAGGAGTTCAAGGCCATCACTGACTGCACAGCAAGTTAGAGGCCAGCATGGCCTCTATGACAGCCTGTCTCAAAACTAAAAAACTCAGCAAGAACAAAATAGACCAAATAAAATTATAGATTCAGGCAATACAGTGGAAACAGCGAATTACTATTAATGGGTAGAGTATATCCTCCAGAACCAAGTTAGCCAGCTTAATAAGCTCCTGAACTTCCAACTCCACACACTGCCGACAGACCTTCCCGTGCAGACATCTGTCACGCAGTTACCCACCCACCCCCACTTCATTCAGAAAAATCTTTAAGTACTGGAAAGTTATCAAGCTGAGTCATACTGGCAGGTACAGATTTTCCCCATATTCTAAATTTTCCTTAGAACTTTGAACTGATAACAAATTTCTTTAAACAAATTGATAACATTTTCTTTAAAATTTAGGCTTAGTTTATTTTTTTGATAAAAATTTCCCCAATATCCAAGCCTAGAAAACCATTTTCTCCTATCCTTTCACAGAAAAACATGTCCCATGACCTGCCACCTACCTCCCACCTCACGCGGGCACAGGGAGGCTCTTATCTGAGGTGACATTGGACTTTGGCTGAGGTGCAGCAGAGGCAAAGTCGGCCTCACACCCACCCAGTCACGAGAGTTGAGAGAAGCAACATCCACAATTTTATTGCTTCAGTGGGTGAGGGACTGGGACTTAGATCTCTGAGAGCCAGAAGGGCCACAGCTAGACAACAAAGAGGGCAAGCTCCCAGTTTCTCCTCCGTACTCCTGACCAGAGACCAGACTCCCGACAGGTTTTTTCTTCAATTGATAGGGCCTCCAAACGTGTGGCCAAGTCTGAAAATTTTAAGGCCAGAATATGATTACCTCAAAGTAGGGAGTTCTGTCAGCCCCTCTGTCTTTGTTGAAACTGACCAATCCTAAGTTACGGGAGGGAGACTCCTAAGGAAACAAAACCTCCAACCTCAAGGAGGGACTGGACTTCAGCTTCCTAAGGCCCACCCTCTGCTTTGTGGAAGGTATTTCTGTGTGCTGTGAGTGTGTGTGTGCTGTGTGTGCTGTGTGTGTGGGTGTGTGGGTGTGTGTGTGTCTGTGGGTGTGTGTGCCTAGGTGTGTGTGTCTGTGTGTGTGTGTGTGTGTGTGTGTGTGAGTGTGTGTGTGTCCTCACTCCTAATAAAAGCCTTATTTCACCAGCTGCTTCTGTCTGCTGTGTCTGAGACCTTCTTCCAACAGCTACCTGTTGTGTGAGTTTTTTTAAACTGTCTTTTAATTCTTGCCAGTCTTTAACTGGCAAGGAAAATGAACCGGATCCAGACTCCTAGCAAGTAAGGTAAGGATATTCTCGGGAGAAAACTCCATGTCCAGACCTCTGGCAAGTAAGGTAAAGATATTCTCAGGAGAAAACTCCATGTCCAGACCTCTGGCAAGTAAGGTAAGGATATTCTTGGGAGAAAACTTCATGTCCAGACTCCTGGCAAGTAAGGTAAGGATATTCTCGGGAGAAAACAACTCCATGTCCTCCACATGTTCATGGCACTGAGGACAGAGAGCTCCAGCTGCCTGGGTCCACACTAGGACCTGCCATCAATGCGGTTCTAAACATGTACAAAGCCTGTTTTTATTTATTATAAATAAATGCACTCTATTTATTTGTGAAGAGACTGACCTTGGAGATTCCCTGGAAGGCTGGGGGCCCACAGAGCTCACTGATGCTGAGCTAGGTTCTGGCAGGTTTGAGCTGTGCCCCGAGGGTCACTTGCCATGTGCTCCTGAGCTTGTGGTTGGATTGCTTTTTGCCTTGCACTGCTCAGTTAACATAGTGATGGGAAAAGTACCAGACACAGAGACCCGCTGAGGAAGGGATCAGAGGAGCCAGGCAGCAAGGGGCAAAGCACTCAGCGGGCATTTACAGAATTATTTTTCGTCTTCTTCCTTGAAGTAACATGGAGCTGATTCCATTCCACATCTAGTAGGAGGTCATGGAAGGTAAACAGCTCAGAAGACAGGTAATGAACAGGCACCCCCACCCCCATCTGGGGCACAAACAACAGATCAAGCCACACTGTTATGGAAACAGGATTCAAAAAAAAAAACGCTCTAGATGTAGTCTGCCAGTAACCATGCCAACCATCTCAGTGTCTACAGGAAGGTGGAGGTGCCTCCTGAATCCTCATTACCGTGCTACAGAGCCCCCTCCAAAACGAAACTCGCTTTTCATTTTTCCTTTGTTCTCTCCTGCATTCAACATAATCTTTGTGATTTCAAACTTTCCCTCCTCCAGCTGCTGCATCACATCTGGAGCCCTTTATCTGGGACACCTGCTTCAGGAGTTAGATAATCAAGGTGATGAATCAGTTCTTCTCAGAAAATAAAACTTTCATTTCCTTAGCAATGTTAGGAGTGAGAAAAATGTTTAATAAAGCACAATTACACATCTAATTACCAGATGCCAGACATTTAGGCAGAACAGGCACTTGGATTGTGGTCTCTTGTGTCCCACTGAGACACTGTATTAGTTACCTATCGCTGTGTAACAACACTTCCACAGACACAGCCACTTAAAACAAAAACACGTTCAGGAGTCCAGGCACAGCCTTACTGGGTGTTCTGGGATGTCAAAGGCGTTATGAAGGCTTGGGCTTTCCTGTGGAGGCTGGGCCTGGGAGAACCTGCTCTCCTGCCTGTGCTACATTCAGTTCCTTGCCTGAGACCTTCACTCTTTTGATGGTCCTCAATGGACACTTCCCTCAGCAACAGAAAGCCTGAAGTTCTCTGACATCTGGAGATCCCAGACATGGATACTGTAGCTACTGTTCTGTTGTATCCAGCAGGGAGAGGGAGATCCAGCAGAGCAGGATCTACAATCTTAAATGAACCACACACAAAAAAAATCATGCATATTCTGCCACTTTTAGTGAGTGTGTGAGTGTGTGTGAGTGTGTGTGAGTGTGTGTGTGAGAGTGTGTTCATGTGTGTGTGTTCGTGTGTGTGTGTTTGTGTGTGTGTGTTCGTGTGTGTGTGTTTGTGTGTGTGTGTTCATGTGTGTGTGTGTTCATGTGTGCGTGTGCTCATGTGTGTGTGTGCACATGCCTACCTGTGCATATGCCTTATAGGTCGATGTCTGCCTTGTACTCTCTTGAGACAGGGTCTCTCGGTGAATCTGGAGCTAGGGTGGTGGCCAGCCAGCCCCAACTATCTTCCTGTCCCTGCTCCCAGCACTGGATTACAGGTACATGGCCACACCCTGCCTTTAACATGGATACTTGGATCTGATCTCAGCAATCATTGCTACCCATCCAGTCATCTCTACAGCACAATTTTTGTCATATTCTGGTGGTTAGAGAAAGTCAAAAGTCCTGCATACTCCAGGAGAGCACTGCGATGGTTGATCTTGACTGGTGACTTGGTCTGAGTGAGAAGCTCTGAGGAGATTGGTACAGTGCACCTTTGCTGTGTGAGAGGGTTAAGCGCAGGGAGAAGACCAGCCCTCAGGATGGGTGCCTCGGTGGAATAAAAGCGGGAAAAGGAGAAAACACGCCAGCAGAGCACTGCGTCCCAGCCGCCATGGTTGGAGCTGCTCAGAGTTGCCACAGCCTCCCACCAGGACGGCATGAATCCATGAGCCAGAAGGAGTCCTTCCTCCCTTAATGGAAGCTTCCGGGCATCTGTCACCACCACAGCGGCCTGACTAACACAGGTGTGAATGGCAGAGTGCAGGCCCTATGCCATCTCCTCAAGAGCACAGTTGGCACGGCTACGCAGAAGCAGCAGCACGGCAAGTCTGTGAGACTGAGAAGAGCCGAGGTTTAATGAAGCTAGCTCCGAGGCCTGCTGTGAATCTGAGCCTATATCCAGAGACACAGCGCATCCAGATGGAGCTGGGATGGTGCTGACATGGAGCAAGGCTGATCTGGTGGACTGAATGCTGTGTAAGAGTTACCAGGCATGCACCGAGCAGGTGGCAGTGGCGTGACTCCTGGGAAGCTGCCAGTTGCAGCAGGATTGTGGCCGGCTGCCAGAATTTGGATGCAAGGCAGGTGGAAGTGGACTGTGTGTCCAGTCTCTTGTGTTTCCTGGGATTCCCGATGACCTCAAATGCTATCTGCTCTGTGAAAAAGCGCCCGGAATCTAGCGTTCACTGTGGCACATCTCAATCTGCTCTGGTGGGCTAGCCTCTGTGTCCACACCTAATGGACTGTGGGCACAAGAGGAAAAGGGCCGTATCTCATTGTATGCTGACTCCTTTGCACCTGGAAGAGCCACTGGCATCCAGTGGTTACCCAAGGGGGATGACTGAAGCTGAAAACCCTCAATGTGGTAAGTCCTGCTGTATGGCTCCTGTTCTCAAGGCCTCCATCACCACCACGAGTGTCTCCCAACGGACACCCGCTACTTACAGCACCAATGGCAGCTGTGTGTGTGCAGCTAACATGGTTACTCTTGAATGCAGATCAGTGCATCTGAACTTTGACACTGAGGGTGGAGAACCAGCACTAAACCTTTTGTGAAAAGACTGAAAGTCTGAATGACAATCAGATGTCCCCTGTTGGCCCATAGCTTGGATAAGCAGGTACCAGAGGTAAAACAGAGCATACCACCTTTGCCTTCATGCTTTTAGCAGAGAATCCCAAGTGGAGCCTTGGGCTGTCGCTGTGGGTAACAGAAAAGTCTAGAGGACCTGAAGGTGATCCTTAGTCCCCTCCCTTTGCTGACAAAGACAAAACAAAAACAAAAAGCCCCACAATAACTATTAACCCTCAGTGACTGAAGACATAGTCTACCCATGTGCGAGATCTACTGTACGGGGACTGCAGGCCCAGCAGCCACCAGTTCTGAGGCCAGCACTGTGTGCTTGGGTATACAGAAGCTCCGGCTGTCTTCTTTCTATTAGGCTCATTGTCCTCAGACGTACTCGGTATGACATCTGTGGAGTCTCCTCTACAGTGGAAGAAATGTCTCGGATTTGATTGTCAGTGTTCAAGATTGACCCCAACAGGGACTGGTAGAAACAAGGCCTCAGCTAATCAGCCCAAGGCCTGTTCAGCCTCTGAACATGAATATTAAACCTAGGAAATGGGAGCAAATTATGCACGCATATTTGCATTTGATTTTAAAATATGCATAGATCCATGTTTTAAAATGGACCTTTGGCCTAAGACAATGAAAGAATTCCATTCATAATGAAGGGCAGACTGACAAAAATAAATAAATATATTTGCCTAACACATCTAATGCCTTAAAGTCTGACAAGGAGAAAATATGTGAGTCTGGAGAGTCTCTCTGCCAGATGCTCTGAATGTGACACAGCAGGTACATCCAGAGCACATGACATGGAACACAGAACATGTGTCCAGAGTACATGACACGGAACATGGCAGGCACATCCAGAGCACATGACATGGAACACGGTACCCCACAGGGAGAGTCCAGGGCTGACACTGCTGCAGCATCCTGGCTCACCTGCTGGTTCTTCTGTTCTTTCTTTTCACTTCTGGCTTGTGAGCCTACTCGGTGCTGTTCCCACAGCAGACTCCTTCCCCTGAGAAGGAATTTTGCACAGAGTTCCAAATGAGAAAATCTTCCCTGTGGAGGGGGAAGCTAACAATGGCCCTGCAGAAAGCCTTGCTTCTCAAAAGGAAAAGCAATGAAATTCAGAAGGTATTTCCTTCCACTCTCATCATTAGACACGTGCAGAGACCGGTCCAACATACACCGGGATGAGCTGCATTTGACCCGCATCCCAGTCTTGGGCCGGAACTCCATGGCTGGCCAAGGCAGTCGGACTTCCTGAGTGATCAGAGCCTGAATGTCCCCAAGAGATTTCACTGGAAGGCATTAGTGGGTAATGACAAGTGGTATTTTACAGCAAAGAAATACAATTACAGAGCGGCCGAGTTCAAGATTTAATGTGGACGTGACACCTATGTAAGTGCCTTACTCTAAACTCAAAAATGGAAACTGGAAAGAAATGGCTTTCTAAATGAATACAGTGAAGTTTCTTAGAATCTTATAAAACCTGTGTGATGAAGAAATAAAAGCTTACCCAAAGCCTGGTAGTAAACCTGCCTTCCCACGCATGGGTAAACCCTGCCGGATTGACTTCCATTTCTACATGAATACTGAATAGAACATTCTGTG
The DNA here is from genome assembly GCA_907164525.1 of Lophiomys imhausi. Classification (NCBI taxonomy): domain Eukaryota; kingdom Metazoa; phylum Chordata; class Mammalia; order Rodentia; family Muridae; genus Lophiomys; species Lophiomys imhausi. The sequence continues at coordinate 1,096,377 of CAJQZJ010018538.1, read as the reverse complement.
CACTATTTCTTTTGGACTGGGGTAATGTCTCCCCATAGGCAGCTGTCAATGTCTGTGGCCAGCCCTGTTATTGTCACACGTGGGAGGACTTGCCGCTGACATTAATGGGCAGAGGCCGTGGCGCTGCTGAATACCTGCCTGCCATGCATGCTTCAGGCCTCAGCCCACAGTGGGAGGTCATGGCCATGTGTTGCTTCTTGACTTGTTTGTAGTGTGTATGCACACACACGAGGCCTGAGATTCCACAGTCTCACCACCTCCAAGAGGAAGCTCCGCTCACTGGCCCTTGGGGCATCCAAGTTCCCTCACACATACAGGGTTCTGTACACATGTCTTAGCAACCCCTTCCTGAGGATTTGCTCTCTAACCCGGTGACTCCACTCTTCTAGTCAGTACCCTCAGGAAACTCCAGAAACCTCTGAGCCAGTCAAACACCTTCTCTTGAGAATATGTTTTGAAGCCACTGGGATTTTAGAATTCTCTGACAACAAAGAGCTAAAAGGCATGTTAAAATGTATATTTAAAAGTAAAATAAGCCCTGGCTGCTGAGAAGCTGATTTAGGGCTAGACCAGAATGGGTATAGGTCTGGCCCCCACGCAGAGGCAGAAGCTTCTGGGCTGTGCAAGGTGCAGAGGTGGAGAAAGAAATCCCTCACAAGAGGAAATGGACATGGTGACCTCTTCTTGTTTGAATCTCTCTTGGGCAGTGAGCTGAAAGCCTGGTCCCAAGAACTCATTGGCAACTCAGTACTCTTGTGTTGCTCAAACTAATTCAAGGAGTTTTCTTCACTTAAAATTACTATTTTCTGAGCTGGGGTATGGCTCAGCGGGAGTTACTGTGTCTTTTCCCTAGCATGTACCCATCCCTCATTTTTATAAAAGGCCTGATTACTCACCAAAATGTGCATTAAAAAAAAAAAAAAAACAAAAAAACTGTCCTCTAGCTGGGTGCCTGTGGCACAGCACACACCTTTGATCCCAGCAGCACTTGGGAGGCAGAGACAGGTGGATCTCTGAGTTCAAGCCCAGCCTGGTATACAGAGTAAGTTCCCAGACAGCCAGGGCTGTTACACAGAGAAACCCTGTCTCAAAAAAATAAATAAATAAAAACAAAAACAAACAAGAAAAGTTGTCCTCAACCCTGAGGTCTCTAACTATGGCTCTGAGGTCAAGCAGCCTGCTCAGCCCTAGAAAAACCAGTGAACAGCAGAGCTGAAGCTCACTTCCAGGTGATGTGCCCAAGCTTCTCTCGCTGGCCTGTGCTGCACCTCGTGGACAGAGAAGGCGCCTGAGGTTTCACTCTGCTATCCAAGGACAGAAGAGGGGCCTGGGAACAGGCTGGTTTTCCACCACAGTACTGCGACACAACAGAAACGGGCAAGCCTTCCCACACAGTTTGTGATAGTTACCCTCATTATCAGCTTGACTGGAGTTACAGTCCCCGTAGATACACTGGAACTCAGGCACCCACCCGACCCTCACCAGCATCCTACAACACAGAACACAAGGCAGCTTCCAATGTGAAGGTATCAGAACTGTAACTGCAGCTCTTCCCTCCTGCAATGGTCATGCCAGTGCATGGAGCTCTGGGAACACCTGACCCTGTCAGACCTGTCTTCAGTGCTCTGTGTCAACTCTGAGGTGTCAGACAGTACTCACTCAACCAAGTCACAGGTGACTGGACTTGGCACAAGACTGTACCCTGGCACAAGCTGGGTGGGGCTGCTGTGTCTCCTTAGCTACTCACCTTCTGTTCCTGAGTGACACCCGATGTGCCAAGAGAGATCCATCCCGGGACTGTTCCCACATTACACTAATGTTTGGGGACCCAGAGAAGGCCTTGTTGGGGTTTAGCAGAAATGGTATATTTTGCTTTGGAAGCACCCTCTGTATTGTCAGATGGAAAGTGCCTGAACATTAGTCAAGTGTGAGTTGTCTCAAAGGCAGGGGAGAGTTTCCCAGACTATAAAATATTACATTCAAATCATTCCAATCCCAGGATTTTAATCTTCCTCAGCCAAGAGAAATGACCTAATAGAAAGTCTAAACTCATTATTCAATTCAATGCATGAGTTTTTTAGAAAAAAAAAACTCTAAGGAAGAGAGATGCGTATGCCTATATGGGACACTTGTACAGTGAAAAACACACCAAGCATTTTATGGGTGAGCCCTATAATAAACATGAATCTATAACTCCAGTGAGTATTCTGTCTGCACACAGTTAGACATGCTCTGATGCTAACATCTCTAAATCTTCTTTCAACATTCTTTTCATGCCACAACTACTGACTGGCAGAGAGAGACACATAAGCAAATGACAATTTTAAAATGTTAAGTGTTTTAATACAAGGGCAAGGGGAACTCAAGGAGACCTGTGGGTTTTGTTACTGCTGTTGTTGGTTTTGAAATGAAGGCAGAACATGCATCCAGAACCCTGAATCTCTGCAGAAGTCAAATGCACAGCCTGCGTCTGTAAATCCTCCTGGAGTCACAGAGCAACCCTCTGCAGGACTGGCTGATGTCTGAGGATCACAGCTGGGAACAGCTCTGCTCTGTTCAGTTTACAAGTCCTAAGGGACACCATGGAATGTGAGTAGCTTACACATGGCTGATGGGGGAGCCATCAAGAGCTCAGTTCTGATAGGCCAAGCACAGCCATTAGGAAGATCCATGGAAACCAATGTCTAAAAGGAAGATATTTATTTGTTGTAAAGAATCAAAGTTAAACATCAGGTCATTTGTAGTTCTGATCATACATTTACTGCAACTTTGACAAGGGGGAAGAATGAATGTAAAATGCCTGATTTATGTGAAACAAAGAACAAACATATTGGCCGAAGTAACATTTGCTGCTGACCGGAAACCAACCTTCAATATTTACTCTTAAATTAGTACATGGGGTGGGAGGACTACAGTGGGTGAGCATTTCTGAAAAAGGATCTATGGCAGAACTAGGAGTTGTTTTCTTCAAATACTGACCGACATCAAGCAGGCAAGGGTCTTCTGGTATTAGACAGACCGTAGGAGGAGAATGCCTGCCCACAGCTCCTTTTCAGAGGACTGCTTCTTCATGTCACCCTTGCTGAGAGCCACGGCGATGGCTGTAAGCACCACAGGGTCCCCTGACAATCCCAGCTGTGGGAACGACACTGGACACTCATCTACAGGGCAGCTCAACTAATGAAAATCAATTTCCTACTTTTAGAATGAAGAAAATATTTCAGCCAAGAAGATTAATCTGTTTTCAGAAATTTAAACTGGTAAACAGAAAGGAGAAAAGGGGGAGCAGATTAAAGAAGAGCTAAAGCCAAGAGAATGTTTCAAAGGGTCTGGCCGGCTACTGGCCATGGGCGTGGTTAACAGACCCTACAGCCCTCAGCAGCAGGGGCCTGGGGGGTGCTCGACGGGAAGGCCACTGGTCATGCTGGAGCATCCACCCAGGGTGCATGGACCTTCTGCATAAAGCCCTCCACTCTAGACAGAAACCTCACACAATGCTGTTTCTTGAGCACAGCCAGGACCTGAATGGTCAGTGAGAGGCCCATGACTCAAGGCAGGATTGCAGGACAAACAAATGAAACAGTGTTGCTAGTTATTCTTTAGTTAGAGTGTCTTAAGCAAGTTAGACTGGTTTTGCTTTTTATTTTTAAAACTTTATTCTGAATAATACTGCCATGTTTACTTATAATTATTAAGGCCACATCTAATTTGAGTGTTAATGTTCTTAGTATGTATTCTGTGTGAGCACGAGGAAGCCAGAGAGAGACCCTGGGTGTCTCCTATACCGTTAACCTGATTTTTTGAGACAAGGTCTCCCACTGAACTCATCATTCTGGGTAGAGACTGGCCAGAAAGTCCTCAGGATCTGCTTGCCTTTGCCCCAAGCGCTGTGGCTGGAGGAGGGGGATATGCCGACACAGCCCTGCTTTTCCATGGGCACTAAATATTTAGACTTTACTCCTGATCTTAGCAAAGTAGGCATTCTCTCTCCTGAGCCATATCCCCAGACCTGACTTGACTGCTTTTAGGTGGAGCCCTGTATTATAACTTAATTTTGTTTAGATTTTAACTGTTTTCATCGTTATTCACTATAGGGAGACATCTGTACATCTAACAATACACACACAATTTTTTGTTATTGAGCTATTTACACAATCTCTTAGAATGGTGCCATATTGTTTAATAAATTTGTTAATATCTATCTGTTGCACAAGAGCTAGTGAAATGGTGAAAAATAATATCAAATGGTGATTTAAAAAAAAAAAAGACAACTCAGCCTGGTTTCCCAGTTGAATATATATCTCCTAAATATCATTAAGGCATTATAAATTCACTAGCAATAACATCAGAGCCATGAGTTATATTTGCTACAAGAAAACAAAGGACCATAACTAACGTGCATTCTAGAGCCCAATACATCACCAGCTAAATGACAATGGGGAATATCCACTAAGACTGCCAGGCGGAGAGAGCCATACAGGGCCACAGGTCCACTCTGCACAGGGCTAGCCTCACCTTGGGACTGGAGCCTTACACAGTCAGGGAGGACCAAAGGTGCTGTCCACAGGCTGTTAACAAACTCTCCGGGCTCAGAGATACGCCACGGAAGCACCTGAGAAAACAGAGTCTACTTCTAAACTGGAATTACAATGCCGACTTCCTCCAGTGGACCGTGAACTTACAGATGTGAGCCTCCCACCCGAGCTGTGACCCTGCACATTGTCTCTGAGGAGCGGGCTTCTCTAAGAGCTCCCCGGCCTGGGCTTTTGTGATACACAGAATTAGGAGGGTTAATCGAGCTCAGTTAGAAATGGACCACGTGAGACACGAGCAGTGCACGGAGAGGAGCCCATGCTCCAAGTCACAGAGAGCACACACCAGCCTTATGTCATTTTTCTTAGTCTGGCTGGGGACTGACTTCCCAGTTATTCTCACATTATTCTCTCATTCTCTTTCTCTCTATCTCCCTCCCTTGCCCTCTCTCTCACCTCTGAAAGATCAAGAGGTCAAGGAAGGAATGAAGGGAATGACATTCATCTTGGCACCAATTCCTGGTCTACTGCCTTCACTCAGCTCCACACAGGAAGGAAGAACCACCTTCTTCCTCTGGGGTTCCACAGGAATAGAGGCTTTAGGTCTTAACTGTCATCTCCAGACTAATTTTTATGATCAAGGAGAAGCATTGCTGTAAGTGAGGCCCTGAGCTACCACAAGGCAGGCGTGGAGTTTAAATGTAGACATTCTCAGCCTGGTCGGTGGCATGCTTGAAATCCCAGCACTCGGAGAATGAGGAAGGGGATCATGGGACTGAGGCTAGGCTGGGCACAGAGTGAGATGCTGTCAAAGAATCGAGTGAGGGAGGCTTTGAAGCTGTAAAGAAAAGTGACTTAGTCGTTATGCCTGGACATACGTAACAACAGGACAGAGTGTGAGACCCGGAAGAGTCGCATGTGCACTGGCAGCATCTCAAAACACTGGGGCAAGATGGGCACGCCATTCAGTGTGAACAGAGAAGACCTGATCAACCTTCCAGGAAAGATGCAATTAGATCCGTCCCCCGTACTGTCCACAAGAATGAACTCACACTGGGTGTTTCGCCCTCTCCTACAGCCTGGTGATCAACAGCAGCCCCAGATATGCACCAGATGCCCAAGAGCAGCCAGGGGGCGGCCACATCTTCTCCACAGTCATCCCACACTCTCCTGAGTCCCGAGCCTGCATGTACAGCTGCCTCTCAGGCAAGCTCCAGGGGGTGCACCTCGGGAGGGCGAGTTAGGAGCCTTGGTTACTCCCATGTATGCATGAGGTCTGATTCCTGTGTTAGATCTGTCTCCTCCGACACTCATGGTAGACCTGCCTGCATGCCGGGCTTAACCATCCCTGGAACTCAGGGTGGATCTGCCTCCACGTCAGGCAGGACGATTCCCCTGCCACACGTGGTGGATCTGCCTGCATGTCTGACATGACCACCAGTCGTAGAATGGGATTTCAGGAGCAGAGTGACAAGGACGGGAATCTGCAGTGATGTCAAGAGCCTGGATACACTTTGTTTGCTGATGAATGGGATACAGGAAGGATGAGGCACACAGTTTATCCTCAGTCACCCAAAGTCGAGGCTAATAAAAGGGGAGAGCTCTGGGTGACCAGGCTCTAAGGACGAGGCTACAGTGGTTGATTCTGAGCACGCTGGCAAACCCAAAAGAAGAACACGTTAGCTCCTTAAATTGTCAGCCCTAGCTTCTAGAAGCATCCTGAAAGATGGCAATGGTTGAAGGCCTCTGAAAACTAAGTTGGGTATTCATCAGGAAGGGATGGAAGGAGCCCCGACAGGTGATGAGGACCTATGTGTCCTGACGACCATGAAGCCCTGATGGTTGGTCTTCCCTTAATGGGAACCTAGAAATGGCTCCCCACAAGGCTCTGAACTTCAAATGCTTCCCTGTATCTCTTCTACTAGCTTTTAGCCACCCCTCCCACCCTGTCTGTCATGGTCTTCAGAAGTCAGTCCTGACACTACATCTAAGTGTCTCCTGTGCACCACAGGGACGGCAGTAGCACTGCACACTTAGCCAGCCACCACGAAGACCATGTCTGTGGCTGAGATGGAGATGCCCACGGTGGCTCTGTCACTATTGTCACCTTTCAGTTCTCTCTGGTGTACGTCATCAGAACCTCACAGCGTGTTCTTCCATTCACACCTTTCCTTTGAGCCCTTGTAGTGGCACATTATTTGTCAACCTACAAGCTTCACAATAGGGTATTGTTGCTGCTTTGCACAGTTGAATATCTTTTACATAAATGGTCAGAAGGAGGGCAAAGTCATGTATACTTTGTGTACATATTTGCATCCTGGGTGCCTTCCATTCCTTGTGTAGATAAGAATTTCTCTCTGCTAGCCTTTTCTTCCCTCCTGAAAAAGTCCCTTTAAGGTTTCTTGAGTGCAGTTCGCAAGCAACAATTGTTCTTAGCCTTTATTTGAAAATGTCTTTGTTTCACCATTTTTAAAAGTACATTTTATACTTTTTTGCTATATATTGAATCTGCCAGATATTTTTGGTAGATAGTGAACACAAGGTTGACAGTTTTTCCTCTCAGCACTTCACAGCTGCCACCGCTGCCTCTGGCTTGCCCAACCTTTGCAGAGTCTGACGTTTTCCTCATCTTTGCTCCTCTCAGGGTCCTCATCAGAAATTCTCTTTATTGTGTGTTCTCATCAGTTTGATTACTTGGTAATAGTCACTCTGTTTATCATGCCTGGAAGTGCAGGCAGGGAGTCAGAGGGGAAACAGCCAGGGAAACTATAGCAATGCCTTGGGAACTGTTTCCTAATGCAGTGTCTTTGTGGCTCCACATCCTTTAAGTTCTTCCTACCATATCAGAAGTCAAGCACCAGGACACAGTCCCAAGGACCACATGTGCCCACCAGGCAATATCCTAATAAACAGGGAAGGGAAAAACACAGGGACATTTGGACCATGGACAGTGCACAATAGTGTGGGATGAAACAAAGGTGGTACCCATGGACGGAACTCAGCCGTGACTTTATGAGATGGGGAAGCCACAGAAATGTCTTCAAACTCTGCATCAAACCCTTCAGACTATCACCCCATTTTCAGGCCAACCTATTCCAGTCACTCTTTGGAGTGTGTTTTACTTTTCTTAATAAGTGCCTGCTTAATTTGTGTGCCGTGGGTGAATTCTTCACTTCAAGAACCAAAGAGAAACATTCGCCCAGTAATGGGCAGGGTTCACTGGAATTCTTGGGTTTGTGTTTTCACCATAGTAATTAGGAAATTCCTTAATTATTATTGCTTCAAACGTCTGCTTATCTATTAGAACACCTGGTTGTGTCCAATAGACTCCTGAGTTTCTCTTCTTTCTCTGCAGCCTCTTCACCCTGGCTTCAGTTTGTATGGCTCCCAACATCACATCTTTAGGTTCCTTGATTTCTCTGTGTCTAATCTGTTATTGTGCGTGTCTGGTAATCTGATATTTTTCCATTTCTCAAACTAATTTTTTTCTAATCTAGAAGTTAATTTGGCTCTTATACCTTCCATTTCTTTCTTATTTGTGTTAAGTTTTGTTTTAAATCCTTGACCATATTTATAACAGCTATTCTGAAGGGTTTGTATATGGAGCTATTCTGAAGGGTTTGTATATGGAGTCTATCATCTGAACTTTTGTACAGACCGGGGTGTTGATTTCAAGCCTTGTTTTGAGTTTGTAAGGACTGGTCTTACATAGCTTTCCCAAAACAAAATGAGCATTGCTCCTAAGACTCAGCCCTTTGGGGTCTCCCCAGATGCCTTGGACCTCTCAGGCTGGCCGCTAGCAGTTCGGGTGCCTCCGCACCTTCAGGTAGTCATCATTTACTATGATAACGGTTCTTTGCCTAGATTCATGAGAACCAGTTTAACGTGACTCCAGTTTAACATTCCTCAAAGCCTAAAGGGGACTGTCCGCACACACGTTACCGGAGGTAATTTGTGGTTGTGGTTGTTGCTGCTGCTGCTCGTTCCCACCTCTGATCCACAAATTCTGGACACTTCAAATTCCCTCAGGTATGACCTGTTTTCTTAGTTTGGCTTCCAACACCGTGAGGCAGAGCCAGTGCCCCATCTCAGGACTCACAGCTCAGTCCTACCTGCCATCATCTAAAAACCATTTCTTCATAGAGGTTGGCCATACAGCAGTTGTCTGCAATGGAGAAACCAGTGTCTGCTCATTCTATTGTGACTGAAACAGGGTTCTGCTTTTCTTTCCCTTTGCTCTTCCCAGTTTGCTTTCTACCTGGCACAGGGCTGCACAGGACAACAAGGACAATGGCAGTTATGATCCATCCAGTACAGAATCCAGAAGCCACATGTGGTCATTGGGAACTTAAGATATTAATGGTGATTTTTTTTTAAGCCAGAAAGGTATATGAGACTGAGAAGATCACACCATTATATCAAAAAACAAAAACAAAAAACCCTAAATAAAATACAGATAGGTGATCATTCCTCAACTGACCAGACAATCGAAATCAGAGTAGACACTAACCTAACATCTACGGAAAGGTGGTGTTAGGGTCTGAATGTGAAACATCCCCACAGGCTCCTGTGTCTGAACACTTGGTCCCTAGCTGGTGGTGCCGTCTGAGAGGTTGTGGAAGCTTTGGGATGTGGAACAGCGGGTGAAACAGGGGACCATGGCTTGGCCTTGAGGGCTATAGCTTGGTCTCACTTCCAGCCCCAGAGCCCTGCTTCTAGTTGGTGCCCTGTGAGAAGCCATGCACCAAGCAGGCTCTTGCTGTGTGCACTGACCCCTTCCTGCCACCATGCTTTCTTTACCATGATGGACTGATGTTCTGTTAACCTGTGGCCAAAATAAATCTCTCCTCTATTGAGTTGTTTCTGTCTGGTATGAGAAAAGTGACCAACACAGACAGAGACTTGCAGGGAGAAAATGAGCTAAGCATTGCTCACCCGTGACAGACAATGCTGAACACAATGAAGGCCAGGGTGATCGATGGCAAAACCAAACCAAATGTGGTACTTTCAGTGGCATTGATCCCATAGGCTCAGTTCCATGGGCAGAACTGTTTGGGAAGGATCAGGAGGTGTGGCTTTGAGGAAGAAAATGTGGCTTTCAGATTTCAAAAGCCCACACCATTCTCAGTTAGTGCTCGTTCTCCCCTTTCCCCTCCATCTCCCCTATCTCTGTCTTCTTGTGGATCAGACGTAAGTTCTCAGCTACTGCTCTAGCATCATATCTGTGGACCTGCTGCCACGCTTCCTAACGGTGGTCATGGACTAACCCTCTGAAAGCAAGCCCCAATTGAATGCTTTCTTTTGTAAGTTACCATTGTCATGGTGTCTCTTCACAGGAATAGAAAAGTAACTAAGACAACAATATTAACATACTGCAAAAGTCTTGACATGAACTAGCACGAGGTCAGAAAGCCCTGGAGAACACAGACATACAGGATAATTCACAGCTGGTTTCTCCTCCACAAACTCCAGCAGTCTGCTCTGTAATGTCTGCAGAGCGAGGAACGAAAGCTAAGACATGGGGTTGCAAACATGGGGTGTGCCAATGAAACTGATCAGCTTGAGCCCCAGAGCTTGGGAACCTGGCCAGGCCTCTCTAATCTGTAGCCTTGAGGAAGAAGCTTCCCCTCCCTAGGTTTCTGCTTTTCTCTGGACGCCACGCACAACTGCTTGTCCTAGTGCCAGTTACAGCACCATAGGCTGTGTGGTGGTGCCCCCATCCTCTGGTCCCTAGAACATGGAAAAATGAGTCCACCCAAACTTTGGATGAGTAGCACAGTCACACTAGAGAATGGGAGCTGAGCCACAAGGCTCCAGAACCTAGTATTTTGATGACTTGTTCTCAGACAAACACAAAAACAACCCTAAATAATACTGAACTCCAGCTGGGGAGTTTGTTTTTATAGACTTCTAAATTAGTACTTCTTGAGCTACTTTGTGTATATTATGGGACTGAGAAAGAACATTGAGAAGATGGAAAGGCAGGTTTCTCACTGTTGGAGCAGAGGAGGGAGCTGGGAGGAAACTCTGCAACAGATGCATCTGTTGGGACTTGGATTTTTCATGCCTAGTTTTAAGTACAATTAAATACAGAAAGGTGTAGGGCATCCAGGGCTATATAGTGAGACCCTGTCTCAAAAAGAGGAGAGAGGTCAAGCTATAGATATGTATTAGATTGTATATATGGCAGTGTATTCATAGTAGCAGGCATCTCTTCATACATATCTGTACATGTGCATATCATACATACAAGTATACCTGTAGATTTGAGTCTGGGTTAGCTTCCAGGGTCTAGACAGGGGAACCAGCCCATAAACCTGGAACATCTTTTTGCACCAGGGTATAAAGAAATATTTGAAGAACAGTGGAGACTTGTTCCCAGGGACATGAGGGAGCCAGTGGAAGGCTTCCCTTTCCAAAATCAAAACAATAAAGTTAGCAGCATCAGAGAATAAAATAAGGGTCCATGGAGTGAATACACATGGCCAAGTGATAGGAGGGACATTTCCTTTGGATGGATATGCGCTAATTGATAGGGAAATGTCCACATCTGCTCTCAAAGGCTCTCTCTGCAAGTCATGTATAAGCCACAACGGTTTCTCACTTGGCAGAGCCTAGAACAGAGAGCGAGGACTAGCACTGAGGCCCAGCCCTAGCCACCATCTTCAGGCAGCTCTGCCTCGCATCCCAAAGCTCCCACAACCTCTCTCAACAGCGCCACCATCTTGGGACCAAGTGAGGCTGTGGGGACACTTTGCATTCAAGCCCCAACACTTCCTTTCCCTAGAGGTCAAGCTAGTGGACACTCTGCCAAGCCAGCAGACCCAACCTGAACCCAGCATGGAGTTCACCTCTCCGACAAAACCTCCAGCTCTGAAGCGATGTACCAAGGCCCAGCATCACTTCTGCTGTGGTAGTCCTGAAATGTAACCCCAAAGAAACTCAGACAAATGAACCAAAATGGAAGCACAGCCTCTGAAAGTGCACAGGGCCAAGGAATGCTAAAGATGCTGAAGAACCGCTTGACTCAGGGGTGGTAGAGCAGATATGAAAGCCTAATGCAAAATGCAATCTTGACATGGATCTTGTGCTGCAAAAATGTCACTGGGGCATTTGACAAAATATTAGTGGCCGTTATGGCTACAGGTAACAGCACTGAGTTGATGTAACTTTCCTGAATTTGACCGAAGTGCAGCTCAGTAGTAGAGTACCTGCCCAGCGCACACCAGGCCCTAAAGTTTTTTAAGGGAGAAAAAAAAACCCACTTTTTTTGGTTATTGGTCACATCAAATATCACCAGATATCACCCTTTTGGATTTACAGACATCTGAGAGAACATGATATTTTTCTATATTTTAGCTTCTTGGTTTAAAACATTTATTTGAAAATTTCACATATGTATACAATATACTTTGATTATAACCACCCTTACTCCACCCTTTCAATTCCCCTAACACATCTCCCTCCCAACTTCATGTTTCTTAAAAAAAATCCATATTCTTCTGAGTCTACCCGGTGCTGCCCATATGTGTGGGGCCATCCCCTGGGCACAGGTAACCTGCTAGAGACAACATCCCTAAAGAGAACTGACTCTTATCTACCACCAGCTGTCAACTGCCAATAGCTCCTCAGCCAGGAGTGAGGCCTTGAGAGCGCCTCCCCAATCCCTGCTGGCTTCCTCTTGCCAGTAACCACAGCTGCTATGAGTTCATGTGTGCAATAATCATGGGGTGTCCTCAGGTCAGAATGCCTCAGCTCTCCTCCCTAGCCGCTGGCTCTAACGTTCTTTTCTACTCCTTATTTAGGGGAGAGGCCAATACACTGGTACTCACAGCCACTTAGTCTCTTTACTTTGAACAGCTATGAGTCTCTGAATGAGCCATTAGGCCCAGAATTTGTTCCCTAGTAATGCATTTAAAAATCCCGAGTTTGATAATTGTACTATGGTTATGTAAGAGACTATCGCTATTCTTAGTAAAAACAAACTGAAGTTTTTAGGAGTCAAGTTTTTACTCTCAAAAGCAAAGCAAAAAAAGTATATGGAAAGTGAATATGTGGCAAAGCAGGGGACAGGATAATGGCTGAACATGTGTTGGGGCACCCCTGCACATGAACTGCTGGTTCTGCAGCAGTCTTGTGGGTTCACAATTGCAGAAAAAGTAAGAAATCTCACATATGGGCTGCCTGCATCCTGCACGTTTTAGACACAAGGGTTACATTAGTTTAGAGACGTGACTAACATTATCAGAAGAATTGGGATGTGTCAGGTGGTCACTGACTAAGATAAGGCTCTGGGGCTACAATGGGCCACTTGGCTAGTGGAGTGCTTGCCTGACATGCATGAAGTCCTGGGTTCCATCTCTGGCACCGTGTAAACTGAGCATGATGACACACGCTGGGGTCCTACACTGGGGGTGAAGTGGGGTTGGCAGGTTAAAGGTCATGCTTGGCTGTGGCTGGTGACATATGAGCGGTGCACTTAAAACCAGCCACAGGCTGGCAAAGGAAGGGGCTTCAAGTGTGACCTGCAGTCTCTTAGAAGCTGCAAATTCACCATTGAAGACAAGAGTCACTGCCTGATAAAACAGCACCGGAGGGGCCACCTTCAGAGCTCTTCATGGCAGCTCACATTAGTGCCCGCTTTCCAGCCTCAGGACACTCACTACCTGGGACAGCAGTCAGTCTGTCCCACATGAAAACACACATACACATACCTACACATACATACACAGTACACACATACACACACATAAACATGCATATATATATATATATATATATATATATATACACACACACACACACACACACATACCACATACATACACACATACCTATATCCTGGCCCCACATTCCTTTCAGTGGAGTGAGGGTGTACTTCCCAAGAATCTGCCTATACCGAGCCCAAATACGCTCAGGCTGTTATGGTAATCACATAACAAAACATAAGCTGACAAACCTGAGCACAGACAGAAGGCCTGGATCTAAAGGCTTTAGAAAGATGATGAGATCAAAATGAATCCGATATACGTGTGGTGACTACATAACACTGAGGGAAAAAAAACTCCTGAAGATTTTCAAAAATCCAGCCCTTTGATTTTTTTGTGAACATGTACTTAATCCTTGCCTCTCTCTGAGGAAAATAAAATGTAAGCATGTTCAGTTAACATGAGGAGGAGTGTGCAAATCCTATGGGGTACAGTCAACCGAAGGCAGTGACGGGGCACCTTACAGTCACGGCCCCAGCTGAGATAACACATGGGAACATGTGTGTGTCTTTGCTGTGATTCCTACTCCAGATGATTTCCTCTTTAGCCAACCAGTTACTGGTGTCAATTAAGTGGGACAAATTTCAATTTTACTTAACCCCTGTGACCAATCACACAGTAAGGCCGTGGGTAGTGATGACAGGATAGAACCCACATCACACTGAACATGTAGGACCTGGTACACCACGTCCCAAAGAGTGTAAATTGCTTATCTGTTACAGTGAGACAAGTATTCCGTGTAACAAATGTGCAGCCAGATCGAACATCGAAGAGTAGCAGCCTCAAAAATGCAACTGCAGAGTAATTTTATATCTAATCTAATAAAGAGGGCTTATATGTTTGCCTCTTCAACTTATCCCTCATTTGCATTTTATAAAAATGTTGACTTGTAATAGATTGGAAATTAAGATGGATCCTTAACTGTAGAGCACTATGCCAGTCTTGATGCCCCTGTCAGGTGCTGCACACCAGAGGGCGGACGAGGGAAAGGCCCTGATCCATGGAAGTGCAGGGGACCTTCAGGCTGGAGTGTGAAGGAACTCACTGGGGCCAGGACAGCAGCATGAGGTACAGCTAAAAGGAGCTGGGTGCAAAAGAGCATCAGAGAGCGAGCACAGGCCTGCGCTTCCTTGCAGCTGCTCATCCTAGGGACGTTTATTGAACATCTGTTGTGTGGCAGTCACTAGAAATATGGAGTATATGATGAGAAGAGGAGGCTCTAGAAATACAGAGTATAAAATGAGAAGAGG
>CAJQZJ010018538.1:1071150-1081817 GCA_907164525.1 Lophiomys imhausi | reverse complement strand
GATGAGAAGAGGAGGCTCTAGAAATACGGAGTATATGATGAGAAGAGCAGGCTCTAGAAATACGGAGTATATGATGAGAAGAGGAGGCTCTGTCCTGTGGAACTCATGTTTTAGAGGTGAGAAAGAGACAGTTGGCAATTATATATACTTATTCCATAGAAATAAGATGTCAATTATTGTCAGATAATCTTGATGGTAAAATGAGAAACAAAAATATGCCAAGAATCACAGCAAGAAGCCAGAAGCCTTCATCAGGGAAGGGGAGCAGGTGGGATGGGGAGCCTGCTCGGAATGCCTGGAGGGGCAGATAAAGGACAGACTTCACAGGCAGGACTTTTGCCCAGGAAGCATGCATTCTACCGAAGGACACCTCCTCCCAAACAAGCTGGGTGGAGGGCTGTCTGGTTTTCTAATCCAAAGGAAGGCAATGTGTTATTTGGCGATGGAGAGAAAAGGCCCAAGTAAGCAGCACACACAGACCCATGGCTGTACTCCTGGAGGGTTTCATCTGGCCCCAGAGGCTGTCCCCCTGCTAGCAGTCCACAGAGAGGGCATTTGAAATTGGGAAAGGTGTCAGCAGAGAAACAGAAAACCACATTCTCCTTCCTGGAGCATCAGCTGCCTGCTCAGAATGATTACACCTCTGCTAGAGGGTTCTTATACATTATTCAATGTTTTAAATTCATTACAAATTACATCTAAATTTTCTTGCTCACGTTCATTTATGGTACATTTTAATCTTGTCATTTTTTTTTCATGTACCGTGCAAGCAAGAAGAGAACATCCAGTGTAACATACTCCTCAGAAACAAGCTAACGGCACAATTTGGTGTCAATTTCACAGCTCAGTGGAGTGAAAGGGATCTAGCAGGCCATCCACGTGCACCTAGAAGGAGGTCTACTGCAGGGGCCTGGTCTTGATGGGGCCTGTGCCGTGTCTACAGGCAAAATAAGCTCAAGTGGTAACATTGTGTATTAGAAAGAAGGCAGTTATCATTCAGACACCCTTAGAGCTCGCTGAACAGAACACAGAGAGAAAGCTGAGCCGGGCTTCATCTTCACAGTGTGCAAAGTTGTTCCTGGAAAATCATACACATGTGTTCACAGGTGCTTCCCTTAGGGTTTGGATAATGCTTAGAAACAAATTTCCTCTGGAAGATAAATAAAGCTGAATAATTATTTTAACAGCTTTCGATGGGGATAAAAATATTAGACCTGCCGATAATCCCAGGGTTTGTGGAGGCAGAAGGACACCAGTTCAAGTTCGCCCTTGGCTATGAAGTCAGTGTGAAGTCAGTGTGAAGTGAACAAGACAAAGGAACAAACCACTAAAAAAAAAAAAAACAAAATCAACCCCCCCATAACCAAAACCAAAGCCACCCAGAAGACAGAAAAAAAAAGCCAGACTGCCAACTATATTTAACATAAAATCAAAACCAGTCCAAAGATTATATAGCTCTTGTTAGTCATTCCAACAATCCCTATTCTTACTATTTGGTGTGTACATATGTGTGCAGTTCACATGTGTATGGGTGGGTGCATATCTACCTGTGTATGAACATATTCGGAGGTCAATCCTCAGGAACCATCTACTCTGTTGGGTTTCTCACTGGCCTGGAACTTTCCCGTTAGGCTAAGCAGGCTGCCCAGGGAGCCTCGGATCTTCTCATTTCTATTTCCCCACCACTAGGATTGGTAGTGCTGGCTCCATGCTGAGTAAGAGTTGTGCGTGTGCTCGTACGTGCATGTGTGCACGTGTTGGTTAGTGGATGTTAGTGCAGGTGCCCACAGAGGTCAGGAAAGGGTGTCAGATTCCCTAGAGTACAATGTGGCCTTATGCTGGAGTTCCAGGTGGATCTGAGATGCCTGAGATGGGCAGCACCGGACTGAAGTCAAATACTCTTAACTACTGAGCATTTCTCCAAGGGCAGTCTTGGCTTTTGTGTGTGGGTTCTGGGGCTGGAGCTTGGGTCTTTGTTTACTGACTATGCTATCTCCTCTGCCCCCTAAAACTACTACTTACTAGAGCACAGTAATGATTCACTTTATCCTTAGGCCAGTCCTATGAAGAGGGAACATAGTAATTACTTCCCAGTTCTTTAAAAACAGGTAACCTGGACATAGTGGTGAGCGCCTTTAATCCCAGCACTTAAGAGGCAGAAACGGATGGATCTCTGTGAGTTTGAGGCCAACCTAATCTTCATAGTGATTCCAGAACAGCCAGAGCTAGTGAGATCCCATCTTTGAAAAAAAGAGAGAAAGAGAGAGGGAGGGAAGGAGGGAGGGAACAAGTATATCTCATTAACACATAATTGCGCATATTTATATGGTACGACATGATATTTCAATGCATGAATATAATGTACAAGAATCACATCAGTGTAACTGGCATGCCTGTTACTAATCATTGTGGCTTTATGTTGGAAGTATGCAAAATCTTCCTGCTGCTTATTTTGAAATGAATAATTACCTGTTCCCAGTCACAGCTAGCTGAATGTGCCATGGAGTATCAGAGAGATTCCTTTTAGCCAACTACACCCCTGAACCGAACACATCCTCTCCCCATGTCCCCTTATGCCCTTCCTAGCCTCTGAGGACCACTCTTCTCCATGGAATCAGCTTCTTAGCTTCCACATACAAATGAGAACACACAGAATTGTGTGTTTCTGACTACTTTCTCTTAATATCCTCCACCCAGTTCCATTCATGTTACCATAAACAACAGAATCTCATTCATGTTTCATGCCTGATAATCCTCCATTGTGCATATATGACACATTTTCTTCAGTTGATGATTACTTAAGTTGAAACATTATCTTGGCTACTATGAGCAGAGCTGGGATTCCCCAGTTTTATGGACAGAGAGAGTGAATCTGAGGCTATAATGTGTTAATAGACAGAAGAGCCAGAACTTAAGGATGTTTTTTATAGGAGAAGACTCCAAACATCACCATAGAAATGAACATGTCACCATAGTTTGAACTTATTTTATTAGCCAAAATTATAATTTCTCTAAGCCATGGTACTCTGCATGTGCTAAATGCTTTCTTATGATGCATCTAAAAGTAGGAAAGCCACTGGAAACCCCATGAGCGCCCTGGCACTTCAGGGTTGAGCGCTGGTTGTTAGTGAGGACACCATGGCTTCCCACCACGCTAGAGAAACCCAAGGATTTTAACCCGGCCAGCAAGACCTTGCACAACCAGGCTCCTTTTCAACCTTAGACCCTGCAGTGGTAACTTCCTGTTCAAATCAGCATGGCAGTTAACAGCCATGAATATGCTGCTTCCCTATATTCTCATTCACACCCCCAGAGGGTCTCGTGTGTGCCGGATAGGCCTTTAATTAGCTGAATCTTCTAACTTCTGCTGCACTGGGATTATGTGCCATCGTGGATGATTTGCACAGAGCTGGGGATGGAACCCAGGCATCCATGATGGGCAAACATTTGACCAGCATGCCTATTTTCAGCATCAAGCTGTCACCATACTTTAGCATTGATATTTTAGTTTTATTTATTTTAGTGTGTGTGTGTGTGTGTGTGTGTGTGTGTACCCTGGGAGATCAGAAGAGGGCACTGGAACCCCTGGGACTGGAGTTACAGTCTATTGTGAGCCACCTGATGTGGGTGCTGGGGACTGACCTCTAGCCCTCGGCATGTGCCGTTTGCACACTTAACCACAGTTCGTACTCTTTCCACCTCCAGCTCCCGAAACTGCAAGAGCAGTTTAAATCCACCTCTTCCATGGAGCTGAAAGGAAATGCTGAATTCTGGTCTTTCTACATTTTGTTAGCTTTGGTGGCAGGAAATCTTCACCTCCAGTAGCCTTCACTATGCCTTACACACCTACCTATACATACTCCTGCTAAGAAGAGCAGTATAATGCAAGAGAAAAATGGCAGTGCCTGGATACAAGAGGTGTGGGTTTGAATCTCACTTGCCATTTACTGAGGAACCCATTTGGCCCTACAGTGTAAAAGGGAATGAAATTTTCTACCTAAGCATAGATTTGAAGAAGTGCAGGTACTGCAGTCAAAGGTCTGGTGCGGAACGTGGCATGCAGCAGGCAAACTCTCTGCCGAGGAGGCCTGCATGGATTCTTGCAAGGGCTCATCATTTCACCTTTCATGGAGCGCCTTACGGTGCTCCTTTCTTCATGTGATTGTGTGCTGTGCACCACAGGGATTCCAGCACACGGCATGTGGAAATGACTGGAGTGCCTGGCACCTTCCATCCTGGGCTTTCTCACCAAATCCTCTCAGCACCTAAGACACAGGAACCACCCGTATGTCCAAGTGAGGATCTGCAGAGCTGAGCAGCAGGCGGAATGGCAACCTCAGAATCGGTGGAGCTCAGCTTGAGTTCCACTGACTTCAGAGCCCATGTTTTCCTCACTGTGTAATTGGCCTCATGACAAAATGACAAGAAGCAGAAAGACCAAGTATCACAGGTGAGAAAAATCAGACAGGACGGTGGGCTTCACTGTGCCAGACTTCAGTGGAAATGCTTCTTTGAAAGGAAGGAGACTGCGCACGTGGTGGCCCTTGGACACACAGTGCAGGGTGGGAGAAGCAGCACCAGGCTGAGTGTAGGACACCAGCAGGAAGTGTCAAGGGCCAAGAGGCCAGCACTCTTACAGTATGCGGACTGTGTAGCCCGGATCCCAGTGCCTGCTAGGTTCCCAGGGTCAAACATTCAGCCAGGGGCATCTCTGGTGACGGCTCCTGAAGGGAGGACAGATGGGACAGTTGTCTGTTGACCAGCTATCAGGTGTGAGCTCTCTCAAGGCCAGTGTGTATGAGGCGGTGGCACAGGCCGCTAATGAGAGGCATCTGGGGTTGGCTGGAGTGGCTTTCGGGGCTGCTGCCCAGGCCATTGTGCTCAGATCAGGAGGCACCAAGGCTGGCCGCTCATTCCTGAGGCCTGAGCTCACAGGACAGCAGGACGACTGCAGCCTTCTGGCCACACGTACAGAGGGAGGACTGTGTGATGAAAAGTTCCTGGGACTAGAGGATTGAAATGGGATGGGTTGCAACTTGGAATAGCTCTGCCTCGGGACCCAGCCATAACACTTCTGGGTATACATCCAAATGATTCCTCACCAAATCACAAGGAAGTTTCCTCATCTATGTCCATAGCAGCCTTATTTGTAATAGCTAGAAACTGGAAACAACCCAGATGTCCCTCAACCAAAGAATGGGTTAAAAAAAAAAAAAACCTGTGGTACATCTACACAATGGAATACTATTCAGCCATCAGAAGCAACGAAATCATGCAATTTGCAGCCAAATGGATGGAACTAGAGAAGCTCATCCTGAGTGAGCTAACAACCCAGACCCAGAAGGATGTGCATGGCATCTATTCACTTATAATCGGATTTTAGCCATATAGTACAGGATAACTATACTACAACCAATGCACCAAAGGGAACAGGAACATAGACTTTGTTTCCTGTCAATGAGACACTTTGCCCTAGTGGTGCTGCCTTGTAGGCCCCCAGTGTATGAGGAGGCTCTTGGCCCTCATATGACTGCTGAACTGGGGCGGGGAACTGATATGTAGGAACACTTCACTCCAGAAGAGTGGGTTAAGGGATAGGGAGCAGAGGGTGGGAGGGGGGTACTGGGAAGGGTGGAAAGAGGACACTGTGATGGAGATGTAACCTGAAGCAATAAATAAATTTTAAAAAAAAAGAAATGGGATGGGTTGCTGGAGGCCGGTGATGTGGTCCCTAAGTCCTAGAAAACGAATGCTTTACCTTGACAAAGATGGGAGGGGGAGACCCTGCCAACAGAGGAAACAAACAGGTCATGAGAAGGCCAAAAGCTGTAGGACTAAAGAAGACAGTGTAGCCTTCTCCAGGCAAAAGCAATGGAAGAGGCACCCCCATGATGACTTCATTAGACCATCACCAGTCACTGGGGCCTCCACACAATGGACACATGGTCAGGTCGGCAGTGCCCTGTAGAAGTAGGTAGTAAGCAGCTTCTTTGTAAATACATTTGTGGACCGCTGGTAAACTGTATCATGGTATGACGCCCTCCGAAAGTGCCAGGACACGCTGTTCTCTGCTTACTTGTACAACCGCCTAGAGCCTCGTCAGTATCAGTAAGTGGCCCGTGATAAATGACCCCTTCAATTCTGCAGTAAGGCTGGGGACAGAAGGGTCTGAAGTGTCCCTAATGGAAACAGCATGTGTTCTTGTATTTGTATTCGCCGAACACAACACATGTGGTGCCCACACATGGCTGAAAACTCCAGGAGATCTCAGCACCCCCATCTGTCTCCCTGACAGTTCTCACTGTAGCCAGCCTTGAGATCAGGGGCCAGGCTGGGGGCTGAATTTACTTTAATCTCCACAACTTTCTCAGGCTCTTATTCGACATGGAAAAATGAGTTAGTTCCAGAGGTGCTCCTAAATTAAGAGAGACATTAAAATTTAAAATGGGATGCCTGCAATGCTCAATGACACCAGACAGATTAGTCAAAAGATGGGCCATATTTACTGCCATGGTGACCAATGACATAAGCAGGTCATTTGTTTCAGGAGTTACTAAATAGGAAGAAAGGCCTGGTACGTGACCCCAGTGTTGGTTACAGCTCTGTCCTCCATAAATAAAATACTGAAGCCACAGCACTGGCTTTCTGCTGACACTCAGGTGGGGAGGGAGAAACAACTCATTCACCTTCCCAGGCTGCACGATCTCCATTGTCAGAGTAGTGCCTAAAGGACCACACTCCTGATTCAAAACAGACCTGTTTGCTTGCAAGTCTGTTTCCTACTGGCTCCATTCTTCCCTGCGGTTCCTCGTGGTAAGGACGGGCCAAGTGCTGGCGAGGGGGAGGGGCGCTGGCAAGGGGGAGGGGCGAGCGCTTTTTTTTTTTTATACTAGCTTTACATTGGGAATACTTTCAATTAGGGATACTGCACATGTTAATTCACGATAGGGAAGACTAGGGGGATTATTTTAATTCCATAAGCCCCCGGATCCGTCTATAATTTCTTACGTATCCTAATAACTTGTCCCCCAAAGAGAAGCACAATGGCGAGACAAGGAAAAAAAGCAGAACCACGCAGAGATCAGGAGCACTGTGCTTGGAGAGAGACAACCCAGATTTTAAATCCTGACCCTGTTATTTGGAGGATTTGACCCTGCATTCCCTCATTTGCAAAATGAGGACAAGAACAGGATCTGCCCCACTGGGCAGCTCTGAGGATTAAGTAAGTGAATGTATAAAGCCCCTATTTCCATATCTGGCACAGAGAACATGTGAGCTCTAATTACCCATATCACCATTACTTCTCACAGTGCCAAGCGACCCACCAGCCCTGAAGATCTTAGGAACAGGTAACACTAAGCCCCCCATGGGTAATTTTTTTTTAATTTAAAACTAAGTTTTAATCATGCAAGTTGAACATGAAGACATTCTCCTCTGAAGAGATAACTTGAGTGAATTCCTACTTGGAGCCAGAGGGCTGAGTGAGATAATGTCTTACAGTCTCTGGTAGTTCTAGGAGGGGATGGATTTCTCAAGGTTGGGAGCAGGAGGTCAGCGCCTCTACCAGGTCTGTGTGCCCTAACAGGCTGTGCCAGCCTTCCCTTCCCCTCAAGGCAAGCTGCATGCCCTCACAGCTGCCCCAGCCCTCACAGAGATGGGCAGCCCTTGACAGCAAATATTCCATCCAGAGAACAAGAGGGTGGATGTGCTTCCAGCTCGAGAAACTGAATAAAGACACTTTATCTATTTTACTGAAAACTCGGTTCTGAGACATTACCTCAGAGGTCAGGCCTGAAGACCTGCCATTCACTCTGCCTTTTTGAGACCAAAGCTCTATTTCTCAGAGTGGCATCTAAGGATTTCGCTTCTCTCGTCATTAAATCAAGGAGTCTCAGCTATTTAGATACATTTTTAATTAGCACACCGCTGAGGAATTCACTCTGTACATCAAAGAAAGGTGTCTCATGGAAACTGAGTGGCAAATCTTGGTCCTACAAGACAGCTGTAGAGGTTCCCTCAGAATACTGTCTCTGTGGAAATGGTAAACCCGTGGTCTAACCACCACAGCACGCGGCCACACCTAGAATTCAACCAGACAGCCAGGCACAGACCAACTTCAGTATGAGGTTTCTCTTTGTAACAATCTGGAGGGCGCATACAAAAGGACTATTTTGTTATCCTTAATCATTTTTGTTTTTTCAATTTCAAAATTCAAAACACTTCTTTTCTCTGAAGAATATGAATTTAGTTTTCTTAGTTTCTTTGTATTTTCATTGTGTGTGTCTGGGTGGCGTATGCATGTACATTCACATGTGTGTGCATGTACATTCACGTGTGCACACGTGTTTTATGAGTGCCCATAAATGTTAATATTATTAACAAAGTTAAGGCTTTTAACTCACATTCTCAAAGTTTAAACAATAAATCATATTAAGAATCAATCAGAAGTTGCCCCTTAACTGAAACAGATAAACTATCGTAAACATCAAAAGCATGCACTCCCTAACACAAACATGTCAGCATCTGGTCTGGATGGAGTCACTTATACATTCCAATACATAATTTTTTGTTTGTTTGTTTTGGTTTGGTTTTCCAGACAGGGTTTCTCTGTGTATTCCTGGCTGTCCTGGAACTCACGGAGATCCACCTGCCTCTGCCTCCAGAATGGAGCTGGGATCAAAGGCGTGCCCCACTACCGCCCAGCCCAAAATATAATTCTAAAGAGACTCTGGCCACTAGAAGCCTACTTTGCCATCTGAACCATATGGAGAGTTATTTGTGCCAGCAGACTTGGAAGTTGTTTCAGTCTGCTTTCTACTGTTGTGATAAAGACCATGACCAAAAGCATTTTGAGGGGGAAAGGGTTTGTTTGGCTACAAGTCTGAGTCACAGTCCATTGAGGGAAGCAAGGGCAGGAACCTGGAGGAAGGATCTGAGGCAGAGGCCACAGAGGACTTCTGCTCACTGGCTTCCTCAGCTTCTTTTCTTACACACCACGACCACCTGCCCAAAAGGTAGCACTACACACAGGGCGTCGAACCCTTTCATATCAATCATTAATCGGGAAATTGCCCCTCAGACTTGCCTATGGGCCAGTGTGATGGAGGCATTTTCTCAACTGAGGCTCCCTTCCCCAGATGACCCTCACACAAACAGTATGCCACCTCTAGTTTAGAGAATGAATATAGTCTGAAAATAAGAGTGCTAGGTTCTGACAGAGGGAAGAAATAAAAATGAAAAAAATATGAGCTAATAATTCATAGCAATTCACAGTAATTAACTTGTGATCTGATAATAGTGATTTAAAGTTTATGAAGCACATTTCACAGTCTAGTGTGTATAGAATATCAGTGCAATATGAAAACAAGAGAAAATGCCACCCCACAGAGAGGGACCAATGTATCTCAGGCTAGTCTTGAAGTGTCTACAAGGTCTAGAGTGACCTGAAGCCCTGAGCCACCTCCATCCACCTGAGTGTGAGGGTCACAGGTGCGTGTCATCGTGTCAGGTTTTCTATGGAACTTGGCATCAGACCAAGGGCTCCACATAGACTAGGCAAGCACTCTCTCAAACAAACCGAACCAGAGTATTTGAAACATTAAAAGTGCCATGAAATGAATACTAAAACAAATCTTGGTTCAAAATCAACCAGCTTCTTGCCCACATTCCGTTGGACTAAGACGCAACCGACTACAGGCATTCACTGCAGAGTTTTAGAACACCCAAACAGTCTCTATGTAGATGAGAAAATCAAGCTGTATCTCATGTAGTGGGCACACAGCTCAGAAACAGACACATGGTCATTTGGTATCATAACTTGTGCACATAAAATGGCAATGTGGTAACGTGCGACAACCATCATTCCAGAGCAGCCCCAGGACAACGTGTCGTCATTTCTTTTCTATCTTATGCTCCGAGTCATTTGATAGAGAAACTCCAGCAGCACTGAAGAAACACTCTGCCGTGTCCAGGAGCCGCTACTAGGGAATGTGAGGAAACCAGGAGTCCAGGACAGCACGAAGATGAGGTCCCCGGTCACCACTTGTGGTCGGCCACACTTGGCAGTCTCCAGCCCAACCCTGAAATGTGTAGGGTTCAGAATGGTTGCAAGGCCAGGAAAGGAGAAGGGAAAACTCTACAGTACCAGGCGTTTCTGCAGGTGGCAGACTGAGAGTTAAGCTGTAACAGTTACGATGAACTCCATAAATGCCGGTGGTGTTCCATTGTCTCTCCAGAAACACACACAAAAATGAGGAGCTGAAAACTAGGCAGGACCTGTCCGCTTGAATTATCAGGTTCTGGGATCTCCCTCCCCCACCCCTTCCTGTTAGTATTGCTGGAATCTTTTAAAGACATGGACATCAAGACAAAGACTCAGGTTTCTGTTCAAAGTTTACAATAGATCCAACATTCTCGGACAGAACCTACTCCTGAGGCAATGGTCGTACAGTTAGCGCACGTGCCAAGTCCAGATCCATGCCTGCTTCTCTCCCTCAAGGCAGACTGTTCATGACATGACTGAGCTATGGTTTTATAGCTACAAATTCATCTCCAAGTGTAGCCAGTCAGGAAGAACAGTGTCGTGTGACAGTAAAGATACTCAATGTACGGGGGTCTACACAAGAACAGTGTCGTGTGACAGTAAAGATACTCAATGTGGGGGGTCT
>CAJQZJ010018538.1:986434-1071140 GCA_907164525.1 Lophiomys imhausi | reverse complement strand
TTTTTTTTTTTTTTCTAAAAATAATTTGAATCTTTCATAGACACCTATAAAAACCCTGCATGGGGCCTGGAGAGGCGGCTCAGTGGTAAGAGCACTGACTGCTCTTGTAGAATGTAGGGTCGGTTCCCAGCACCCACATGGCGGCTTAGCATCATCTGTCACTCCTGTTCCAGAGATCTGAGGCCTCAAGAAGGCATATGATGCACATACATGTTTGTGCCAATATGTACACACATAAAATAATAAATAAAATCTTTACATCAAAACAGAACAAAAAACTGCAGAGATAAAATTCAGAGGATAAACGGAAAATCAAAATATCACATGAACATCTTATCAGTTAGTGCTTTGGCTGTTGTTTGATTTTTGAGATGAGGTCTTGCAGTTGCCAGTTGGGGCTTGGGATTTGTGATCTTCCTGCCTCACCATCCTAAGCAGCTGAGACTATAGGCACATGTTTTAAATAGCTAAAGTCGTCATAATATGCTAATTCCTGGTCCCCAACTGTAATAATAGATGGAATCTTTTAGGAAGTTTGGTTCACATTCCAGAAGAACTAAGTCTGCAAATTACCCAAGGCACCACTAGGTGGCAATGTCACAGTGATGCAATGGCTTAGAGCTCTCCAAACATTGCACATTTATCTGCTCGCTGTCTTTGATCTAAGAACAAAAGCTCCACGGGGACAGGGCTTTCTCCATCTTCATCACAACTGTACTCTTACCACCTGACACAGGGCACCTGGCACATGATGACCAATATATATTTATTGAATGAGCAAATGAATGAATGGATGATGAAGACTTAACTCCTTGGGGTGGAAGTGTAAGAGGTAATACTGAGGTGAAACAGCAATGTGACTAGTATAAAATGGGAGGAGAGGGGTCTGGAATGAGAGACCACGTTTCCTGTTTCAGTGACCAGGTCAGTGCTGGTATTGGGTGATGCCCATATTTAATGAAGACAAATCAGTTTTGAGCTGAAAGCAAGGAGTCCAGATCTAGATAAGCTTACTATGGGACAGCTAAATGCTGAGTCCAGCGGGCCACTGGGTATAACAGGAAAGAAAAATGTGAAGCTAGAACTCTGCTTTTGTCCTGAAAACAAGATGGATCACACAAAGAGAGGATGAAGTGGGGGAAAACGTCAAATAACATGACCACTTGGTAAGCAAGCATTTGAGGGCGCCTCAGAAGGGGAGAAGCAGCTAGAAAGTGAGCCCGACATGGGGTGTACCTGTAATCAGTCGTCACTGGGGAGGCTGAGGTGGAAGGACAGCTAGAACCCAGCACTGACAACCCAGTGTTCTTTGTCTCAAAAAACAAATAAGAATATAGAAAGGTCATGGGAGAAATCCAATGCAGAGGGAGTACACAGTGGTGCAGAAAGGGTGTGGCCAGATAAGAAGCTGAAAGTATCAGTGGGATGGCTGAACGGGAAATGGATCAAAGATGGTTGAAGAAAGGGCCTGCCACAGAAGAAGGACAGTGGGAGCCTGCATGAGGACCCTCACTCCAAACACATCCCACCCTCGGGGCTGGAAACCAACATGGGACACACTCAGGAAACCTCACTCGCTCACACGTGCAAACTCTGTATCCAATGCCGGGACAAACAGCTGTGGGGTCTGACATTTTTTTTCTCTCTTTTTTAAAATTTAGTTTTTGGGCTGGAGAGATGGCTCAGTGGTTAAGAGCACTGGCTGCTCTTCCAGAGGTCCTGAGTTCAATTCCCAGCAACCACATGGTGGCTCATAACCATCTGTAATGGGATCTGATTCTGTCTCCTGTCATGGAGGCACACATTCAAATAGAGTATTCATATGCATAAATAAATATTTTTTAAAAGCCCCCCAAAATAATTTTTTTAAATTAGTTCTTGGCAGTTTTGTGCATGTATGTGATGTTTTAATCATATTCCCCTCCCTTACCCCCTCTAATGAATCTTTAACTCCTAAAGTATATGTGTGCTCAAACCAAGAAATAATAAGTTCTTGATTGGTTTGTTTGTTTTTAAGTTTCCTGACCAGAGAAAATGTAAGGCCGTTTGGGAGGGGCTCTTCTTCCACCAGTCCCCTTAAGGTGTGCACATGGGTGCGGGCATTCCCCGTGGGTGAGTAAAACAGACAATGCGTGGACAATGAGCATCTCACCTCTGCCCAGTGCAACAGGACTGTGGTTTTCACCAGTCCCAGCCAGTTGCCTTGAGGGGACCTTAGCTCTTCTTGTTGGCCCACCGCAGGAAGGGTCCAGGGAACCCTCCTTTCTCTTTGTACAGCAGCTGGTGATGTCCGAGGAGGCAGCAATTCTCGGGCTGTGTCTCCACGAGAACAATGAACAGAGGCTGCTCGATGACCCACAAACAACCAGCACAGATTAAACCCGCTTTAGCTTTTTCAGTTATTACCGCATCTGCAGCCTCATCTTTTCTGTCTGATATATGAGCAATTAGAGGCGCTTGTGAGTATGTGCAAGGTGACTGAAGAGGTTTTAATAGTGGAAGGATGACTAAAGAGAAGTGTCGGTCATGTTTTCAACAGATGTGGCTCACTTTGTTGGTAAGGGGAACTCATGGGTTTGGCGCATGCTTCATGCTTCTCCGAGGTGGTACCTGGACGGCGGGTGCTGAAGAAGACGGGGTTCACACAAAGGATAAAAGGCAGAAGAGAGACTCTGTGATGTGTGTCAACCTTGCCTAACTCCACAAACTAATCTCAGCAGCCAGGGTCAGCTTTTACGCAGTCTGCAATCTTATTCTTTTGCCCCATACATGAAAAACTAGAAAGTCTCCACAGTTTTCCCCAAGCAGCAGCACTTGTCTCCTGTGCTCTCTGTTCTCCCTGTCAGAAGCCAGCATTGTAAGTACACGCTACGCTGGATCAGTGGGCTCCTGTCCTGAGTGACAGACGCTGCTTATCAGCACCCTGGCCCTGCAGGCAAAGCTGTGCTGGCATTGGCATGCAAACTTTGTTATTGAAAATATGAACAAAGGCTGAATGTGCTCAGGTCACACCTTGGAGCTTGTGATATGAGCTTCGTGCACCAAGCACAAGGGGACCCTCAAAGGCCAGGAATTAGTCTTGTCCATTCTCTTACTACCAGCAGAAATCAAAGAACCATCCAAATTGAGGATAGAGATGCACATACAATTTGGAGCAGGGACAGGGTCATTAATTTTCTCATTTGTATTAGATGTAAGGTCTACTACTGGTGGGGTTTTTTGTAAGTATAGAACAAAATGAAATAAACAAATAACTTTACAAACTCAGGACAAAGTGGTGGTAGGAGAGAAGTCCGCATGTGATCTGAAGCCTACCAGACACCAAAAATGCTGCTCATCGCCGACAGCGCCATAAACCAACACTTTACACAGGTGCTCACCCACTTGACAAATCAGTGTGGTGCGCTTAAAACGCTTAAGATGCAAGAACACACAGCAGTACCAGCAAAGGTGTAGACAGTTTTCACTTCTCCATAAAAGGACAATTTGAGAGTAGCTACGATAATAGCGTCAAATTGGACATTTTGTAATTTTAAACTTGGATGCTGGAGACAGCAGAGTGATTGATGTTCAGAAACTACTTAGGTACGGCATGAAGCTGTGAGAAACGTCCGTGTCTCTAAAATGTAATGCAAACGCTATAAAAAGCTAACATTCACTGTTATAGATATCCTCAGAGTAAATCAAATCACATTTCTAAGAAAAGACAATGTGCTGTGTGTTCAATGAATACGGCATCAAATACGAAAAGACAGTGCAATGGGTTTGCATCATGGCTTTTGTGGAAAAAGAGAACTGGCCAGTCACATTTATATGTGATGTCTAGAACCCACTCAGAAGAGCAGTAATGGAAACGCCAGATGAAACAGCTTCACCATTTGCCTCTAAAGGTGTTGTATTGCATTTTGAAGACACTTAGATATTTGGCATTCAGAACTGCGGTGACATGGTCACATGATTTCTCTCACAGGAAATTGCCAAGAGGGGAAAGGGCAGACGGAGACACTGGGAGCAGACACAGAAAGCTGTTCTGGGCCTCAACCTCCCACGCCTGAGGGTTTCCACTGTTTACATCATACCAACTGTCTATGAGTTTACTGGGGAAATGTCTTCAAGATTCTGCTGTCTCGGTGGAGGCTCTTGCATGGCCCCATGTGGGAGCTACTCAGTAGGAACTTGCGGAGCCTGCGCTTCGTCTGGGGACCAAATAATTGGCTTTAACAGAGCAAAAATGAAGTGGAGAAACCCACGTCTGTGGTTCTGTACTGGAGACCAGGCTGCGTCTGGCGGACGCTCTTTGCAGTAATTCTCTAGGGCATTACTGTGCCTGCTCTGCCACTAATGGAACAGGAGTGTCTCTCCCACCCAGAGAGGAGCTGGGGGCAAATGTCTTTCTTTCATTCTTCTTGATAAGTTTATGACAGAAAGGGAGCCTGAAAGCTGAGAGGAAAAAGAGAATCCATTTCTTTGTGGAGAGAACTAGAACTACTGCGGTAGCTTGGTGTCTTCCACCTGGCCTTTTATTATTTCTAAAAGACAAAGGAGGAACTTGTTTTTAATATGACGGACCGGGTAAATAAAAGGAAAATTTCCCCAAATCCTCAAACAAAGCAAATGTAATACAAATGCCCACAAGTCTCGCACTGGAAAACGTGCCCAGAAACGCATCTGTCCCCCCCCTCCCCCCAACGTGTTCACCGTGGCTCGGAGCCCAGCCCAGGGTTCCTAGGTTCAAGACTGATGCAGCTCGAGCCGCCAAGGGTCAGTGTCAGGACCGCCCTACCCACTCATGTCACTGGGGCTGTAATTCAGGTGGGTGTGCCAGTCAGACACCATAGCCTACTACTTCGGGAGCCTCGTTTTTTCATTTATTTCCTCCTCGCTCAGGTCCTGACGATGGCAGTGCGCCACCACATTTGCTGTGCAGGATCGTGACGGCTCTTCTCTTACCTCAGAGGGCTTTGCAGGGGCCTTGCCATCCTGCTGGACCCTGAGCCCCTCCTGGCCACGTAGGAGATGGTGAACTTGCACCTGTCCTCCTAGCCCAGGCTTATTTGGACTATTCATTTTTCCCAATGAAAATCAACTCTTTCAAGACATAGTTCTTGAGTGTCTATTGTGTCCTAGGTGCCAGGGATACAGTATAGGTCTCAGTACACCAAACGTCTGTCGCGACAGAGTAGCATACTAGTAGGACTCAGGCCACTTGAAAAGAGTGACCGGGCAACCATGTACCCAGCACTGTGAGGAGCCGCAGCCAAGTGGATGGTGCGTGGTGGCCATCTGCCTCGGCCTCACTGAGAAGACTCAGCTCCTTCAGCCTCACAGGCCACATCCCACAGTATGGTTTTTATTCTTCAGGTAGTAGGAAGGTATTTCGATGGATTGTTTTTCTGTCTCTTTTTGACAATGTCTTGCTATGTAGCTCAGGATGACCTGGAATTCTCAAGCCTCTGTCAAATACATGATTCCCCTGCTTCAAGAGGTTAGGCATGGCCATTGTACCCAGATATTTCAGTGGTTTTGAACAGGATACTCTTTCTGACGCGCTACTGCAAGAAGATTTTTCAAACTGATGTTAATACATGGCCCACATAAAAATAATTCAGATATTTGAGCAGCCCTGGGTTCAGGTCTCCCTTTATGATCAGTGAAGTGCCTCAATTCACTGGAAGCTGCAGGAACTCCTACACAAGTAAGCCTATTAAGTTCAGTGTTTAACCTTTGTTATCACACGCAGACTAGGTCCACAGAATCATTAAGGGTTAGGAGGATAGTTCAGTGGCAGAACACTGCTCTGCCATGCTCAGGTCCTGGGTTCCATCCCTAATGAGCACCCCACACAAAAGGAGGTGAGGAAAGGAGAGCAGAGAAGAATTGATCAGAAACTTTTCATCACTGGACTGCATTCCAGTCGCTCACAGTCGGCAGGCCGGGAGACCCTGGGTCAGTTGGTCCTTGCGGTTTTTTGTGATCTAGTGATTGAAGATTCTGTTTCAGGAACATTGGCAGGAGCTGCAGTGATGGCAGGACATGGATTTGGTTCCTAGCACCTACTTCGGGTAGCTCACGACAACCTGCAGCTCCAGGTGATCCTAAGCCTCTTCTGGCCTCCACAGGTATACATGTATACACACCGACACACACACACACACACACACATACAAACACACATGTATACATACAGACACACACACATACACACACTATATACAAACCACACACATACACAACATAATAAAAAAAATAATGTTTTTAAAAGAAACATTTGACACGAGACTCCTGTCTGAACTGACATGAACAGGGTCAGCACCAATGTAGTGAAAAGCAGACTGAATAACTTGGAGCTTTAGATGTGTGCCACACACCCCACTGCCACCCTCACCCCACTGTCTCTCTAAAGCTGATAACAAGGACAAGGAGATCAGGAAGACTTGGAAGCATGGTCTGGGCCAACGTCCAGCCAGCTGCTGTGCTACCAGGCAGGGTGGAAACCAGGGTCACCACTCCACAGAGAAGCCCCACAGCTTCAGCAGCTACATCCATTTGTACCTCACACAAATGTTTATTTCTGCTGACTTTGTAAATTACACTTTATGCAAATGACTGTTCTGGGCTTACTAAACTAGACCGAGTTTTCTGCACACTAAGAAGTTAAAGTTACAGCTTTCAAAACAACATATTCATGAAACAACTTGTTTCTTGATTTCCTCTTCTTCACACTAAAGCACCCCATTAAGCTCCATGTGTCTGTAATATCACTAGTCTAAAATCAATGTCACTAATATCAACAGTCTCTGATCCCACAGCTTGATCTCTGACACAATCAAATATGAGACTTCCTCCCTCCCTAACATTAAAAAATACATGTGCTGAGGGGGGGACTGCGTGACGGGCCCAGGAACAACTGGTGTCTGCTGAGAGCCCCATGGAGTAGCGGCCATCTCTCTCATGCATGTCAGATGCTCTGATGCCAGACATGATGGTCCGCAAATCCCAAGTGGCAGTGGGCAACCAAGGCTTCCCCTCTGGAGGAGACTGGTCCCACGCGTCAAGAGAATGACTTAGAAATCAGACGGTTGTGAGGTGAGCAGAAGGCCAAGCTGGCTGACAAGGAGGCAGACCAGGTTCAGAGTGGAAACCGAGTTTCAGAGTCCAATTACAGAATCAGTGTTGAGATGTTCAAAGTGGTTTTCTCGGAACTGCCAGTGGGGTTCCGAGAGGGAATCAGGGGTGCCACTAGCCCAGTATGCATGAGAAAGAAACACCCAGCACTGGAAGAAAAACAAACGAACAACAATAACTTGAGGTAAGCTTTCATGGTAAAGTTTATGTTGTGTGTTGACTGATATGAGGAAGAGATAACAGGTCAGTTTCAGGCAACAGAAGATCACGAACGGAGATGCTGATATCTGTCAAAACGTCTATCACATCTTCACTAGGTACCAAGCGTGGTGGTCAGGAGCTGAGCTGAAGGCCACCTTGACACTCAACAGTCCTTTGAAATACGTTTTTTTTTATTCCCATTTAACAGAAATTTAGAGCGGTTGATCGGCTAACTCAACCTTCTATAAACAGTAAAACCATTCATTCCACTTGCGATTTGCATATTACATCCCATAGCCCCAGGTGACATGAGTCACAAAGCCTGAAGCATGATGTACATTGTATTTCCTTTAATAACAAAAATTCAAATTTGAGCTAAAGTAAGTTCTCTGATTTTCCTATATTTATACTATTCTCTAGACTCTTGTGCCAACTCTTACATAAACATGGAACAAACAAATATGGGGCTTTTGTTCTTGTGTTGTTCGTTTTGTGTTCTGTGTTCTCAGGCAGGTAATATTGACAGAGCCGTTTCCTAAGAGACTGTGTTGACCCAGCATTTTGCAGCTTGACCTGTTATCGATCTAAAGGAGCAGGAGACTGTAAGGTGGAGGTCCGCACCCACGAGCACGTGCTGCTGCTGCGAGGCCAACGGACAGGTGCTTCAGTCCTGGGCCACAGAGGGGTGTGCTTAATGAGCTCAGGCTGGGTTGTGGGCTTCAGTGAGTCACCAGTGGATCTGACACAGGGAGATACCAAGGTTAAACTTTCACTTCGAAATTCTGCTCTCAGGTCTCAGTGATCAAGAATAGAGAGTGAAGAAGAAGAAAACCCAGCTCAGTTGTCTCTTCCAACACTTGGGAGGTAACATGGGAATAACTGGGAAGGCTTGGTACAGCGGCTCTTAGCCTTCCCAGTGCTGCGGCCCTTTAACAGAGCTCCTCATGCTGTGGTGACCCCAACCATAAAATGTCTCCTTGCTACTTTATAACTGTAATTTTTCTAGTGTTATGAATAATAATGTAAATATCTGATGTGCAGGATATTTGATATGTGACACCTGTGAAAGGGTCACTCATTCGACCCCCGCCCCCAAAGTGTCACAGGCTGAGAATTGCTGGTTTAGTGTGTTCAGGAGAAGATAATGAGAATGACCATGAAACTTCTGAGAAGGAAAAAGAGGAGTATTTAAGAGAGATGGGTAGGTATGTGGTAGGTAGGTAGACCAACTGACAGATATTTCATACATGACAACATACAAATACATGTGTAATGTGTGTGAGAGACACACAAAGACAGCTCAGACAGATCCCACATGCACTGCTGTGGAGAATGGAGTAGCACCATGCCTGCTGACAAGGAACAGCTATGAACACCCGGGATTCACACTTCCTGAGCCGAAGGTGCCCATGACAAACACAGTGTTGTATGGGAAAAAAGTCTGAGATGTGGCTTAAAATTCAAGAGCTAAATCCAGGGTGAACCATACCAAGAGTGATTCTGATTCCTCACTTTCTTCAGGGATAACAGCACTGAACATCCAACTGAACATTTGAAATTATCAACATTCTATTTTAACCTATAACATGATTGCTTCAAAACAATAACATATTTATCAGTGAGCTCCTTGAGAACAAGTCAATATGTGAATACATAAATATTCCCAAAATAGAATCCACAACAGATATCTCTAGATAGCCAAGAAAAACAAAGCGACTAAGTCATGAACGTATCGTGCACTCACTGTTTCGTTGATAAGGGTTTTGGGAGCTGTTGTTATTAGAATCTGTGACATATGCTATTAATCAAACTATAACGCTCGTGCATTGTTTCTCGGTGACAGCAACCCTGTCTTGTGGGTCGTCCACACCGTAACCGGCCTGTGACCTGCTGTCTGGGTGAAGAGCTGGGAAGTTGGGGTTTTCATTATCACTGCTCATTAATTTACTCCCTTCAATCAGTCTTTGTTGGGAGAGGAACTGAGGGGACGCCTGCTGGAATGTGTCTTCTAAGAGGCATGTCATACAAGGCAGAGGTGATGTCACCACCTTCTACGATAACTCAGGCATTAGAGGAAGTACAGCATGTGCCCAAGGCACAGAGAGAGGCTTCACGAGTGGGCTTCTCATTATGACATCAGATCGGCCATGATCAGCAGCTACTTTTCAAAAGTCCCATCCAATGCCAGCCTATGGGTGACTGGCTTATGAACACACTTTAAAAATTTGGGGCAAGACAAATATTAGAAAGAGTAATGTTAACCCAAAGCCAAAGTCACCCATAGTAAATGAGCTATGCTCATAAGACTGCAGTGCCCACAAGACCACAGAGAACTCCGAGTAGGAAATACCCTTAGCAACGTTCCTTTAGTAGCACCCAGAGCTATGGAAGCCCAAAAAGCTCAGAAATAGTGACTCCAGCCACCATTCGCTCTCTGTTTATTACTTTCTCAACAGGAATCAAGCTGAGACCAGCACACATGAAGGTGTCTGCCTGTGGATGTGTTTCCCATCACACCCACTTAACGGGTGACGAACACCACACTCCAGAGTAGGGTGACAATGACAGTCTTCCTTCCTCCCTCTGGGGATGTGGTGACAACGCTGGATCTTATCAAATCCATTTCTTTAGGGAAACAGAATGTTACTCAGCGGAATGAAAGCAGGTTAGTAAGCATTTGCTCTCCTGCCTTAGAGCATGCCCAGGAGACCTACTGCAGGACTTGCTTGATGGCGTGCACATCCCAGGGGAGGCCTTGAATGGGAGGCTAGGTGAGATCCGGGAGCCTCTAGCTGCTGAGGGACTGACATCAGCTGGCTACAGTTTACTTAATAAATGCACTGAGCCCAGCATGCATCAGAGCTGCTAAATGGATGTGTTCTGTTTCAGGCAAATGAGGTTTTATAGTTGCCATGGCCACAGAAAGCAGATGCACATGACTATTAAGCATTGGGAAGTGTTCCCTCACTAGCTCTGCAAAAGCTCAGGAACTGCAGGAATGGCCACACGACAGAAGCTCCAGGACATCAGTTTTGTGTGTATGAAGATTTGAGAACCACCATTCTTCAGGTATTTATGAACAATTAGTTTGTAGTACTGAGCTCATCAAATATAGGGCCTTTCCAATGACACTGCTTTTAAACTCAGTTATAGGACATCAGGACATTAAACTTTGAGGATGGTATATATCTGAGAAAACGGCAAGATTTAGCTGGGTGCAGGTGGGGACTGGCAGGGACTATGTAAACACTGGATCACATGACCTACGATAAGCTTCCTACTTCTAGATTCTGTACTCTGTTGTCTCCAGCTACCTAACTAGACAGAAGCATAGGTTCCAGAAAATGCAGTTCAATTTCTATTTCTATTTCCTGCAGGGTTTCTCCTGCAGGCTTATCAATAGCCTTGGCATATCAATAGCCGTCTTGGCATATCCATGAAGAAGATACATTATCAGCTACAGAAATCTAAAGTCACCTAGGACACTAAGGCAGGGAAGGTTGCCAATGCAAATCACACTGGAGCAAATGGATCTATGAAACGACTCGCTTGGCTGCCATGTCTCATGGTAATGGTTCAGGACAGAGGTCATGTCCTCTGGGACCCATGCTGGTCAGGTGCGCTGAAATCCTTTCCCTGACATTTTCACAGTTTAATGTCAGTCATTTTACCTTATTTAATGGGTATGCTGAGGTACGGCATGCCATGAAGAAGGGCTCGGGAGGCCCTGGGCGTAGAAGTCGGGGAAGGGCGCAGGTGGGCTAAGGTGGAGGGGCAGCTCACAGAGCCTTCTAAAGCTCTAGATTTAACCCATGTTCTCACTTGCGTGGTCCTCAGAGGAACAGAAGGACTGACGTCACCTAGCTCGTTCTTTCCAACACTTGAAGAAACAAGAACACTGTAGAGAAACACAACGCACACTGCTGCCTGCTGAGGCACAGGAGAGGGCCCCACAAACTCTGCTGCAGGGACAGTGTGGACCCGCCACCATGCACCCTTCTCAAGACTGATTCATGAGGTTAGGGAGAGTGTTTCCAGCCAGGTCACCGAGACACATCAGAGAAAGACTGACTGGGAGGCTCATCTGCCTTAATGATGTATGGAGGGAGGGGAGCCAATTGCCATGGTGATGCAGACTTCACAGGGAGACCGCTGAGCCAGAGCAGCCTCAGTGACACACTAGTTTGAAAATATTTGATTCTGAAAGAGAATCAGCTTTCCTTTCAGGTAGTAATGAGAATTCCAGACCTTCTAGCAGTGCGTTTAATTGGAAGTTCAAGGCTCCTTGCCAGACCTCACATCCAATCCTACCTCATCCTCACAGGTTGACGGGGAAGGGTGTTGTGCTGCTGTTGTTCTTTTAGATGTGAGGTCTGTTCGTCCTTGGGCCTAGTCTATCATGCTGTCTGGGCAGGGTGCTGCTTCTACTCAACTCTCTCTGCTACTGAGGTGAAGAAACTCACACGTTTGCTTCTTGTGGCAATCCTTTTTCTGACCCACTTTTTATTACTTGAAAACAACACTTAGCACTCATGGGCATGAAGAAAGGCTACTATATCTTTAATACATGCCTCGTTCAGGTCTCACTTGGTGCGCTGGCCAGTAAAGTTTTGTTGACTGCCAATACCCCGAGGCCTTCTGGCAGCACCTGGCCTGCTAAAAGCTGTTCCCTGGCATTGGCTTTCACGCAAGCCCTAATTTTATTATAGCCAGTTTATGATTTTCCCTTATTTCCTTGCTATTTTTAAATTCAACGCTGTAACTGGAGGCCAAGATATGAAGAGGCCACTGCATGCTGTGGGATCTCAGTGGCATCAGTGGCCATTGGAAGCTACGATTCAAATGCAAGTTAAAAAGAATTTGGATTTAGCATCCCTCGGGAACCAGTCCAACCAGAAACACATTGTTTTGCTCTTATGCTTTATTCTACTTTTAAACTCTCCTTTCAAGTGCTCATGGTCTCTCAGCACTCTCCCAGCCTTGTTCCTTAAAGTTATTTTTGTGTACTGGGTACCCTCACCAGACCTATTACATACATTTCATAGCAGTGTCTTGGGATGAGCTTTACTTTTAGCATAGTGACCCAGCGCTGACTTCTATAAATGCAACAGCTTCAGGTGTGGCCAGGACTTCCATTTAACAATGCCAAATTTAGGGTTTCAGAAGCACTGGCTAATCAGGAAGGGTTTGGAGAAGCAGCGTGATCCCAAAGATGGGTGACTGGGAAGAAGGGAGAACGCTGTAGCTCTTCTCAAAGGAGGCTCACTTCTAACCAGCAGGACGAGCAGGGCTATCACATTAGAAAGTGACAAGTAAGTGCACTGGGCCCCGCCAGTCTTTCCATCAAGCACCCCCCCCACCCCAGCACAGAGAGGGGGACACAGTTCTCAGCAGCAGAGTGTTTGTGCTTGGGGGAAAGCCTGCCAGGGGGATGGAGGAGGTGTGCAGGCTGGTTTAAATCCAGCTCTACAATCACCCTGATGCCCTGCAAGGTGAGGAACTCTGTGGTCGTCCCCAAGTCCCTTCTGCATCTGAAACATGGGTCTTGCGCTTCCACGGCTTCATTACAGCATGTGATGATACGCTGGACTAAATACCCAAGAACTACTGAGTTGTCTCTTGTTAACTTGCTGTCCTCATTTGATACCCTTTTAACAGAAAAGGACATGCATTGAGGAAACATTTGAATCCTAAGGTTGGATTTTTTAAAAAGAACAAATATATCAAATGTAACCCTTGAAGGTCATTTTCTAAAACAAAAGTTCAGAAATGGGAAAAGTCACAGCACAGGAAATCACAGCCTGGCGATGGTATTTCACAGCAGTCTCTGGTTGAGACATTGCTTAACATCTATGGCGTGTCTGGAGGAGCTGAGAATCCAGAGAAACCTTGTGGACTTTGACGACTGTTAGTAAGTGCAGATCACACTCCACCATTAAAAAACTTTTAACCCATAAATTTTAAAGTAGTTTTTGGAGTACAGAGGTCAAGTGTTAAGCAACATTTACTCTCCATTAATGTCATTTTCTAGTCCTCTGTTCCCATCACCTGTTTTAACGGGCAAATAGATATATTACCCAGGTGCAACTTCACACACTCCTGGACCACAGGGGACACTCTAAGTCAAAAGACATCACCAGAAAACCCACTGCCAACAGCTCCTCTAGGGATATGAAAGCCCTCAGAGTCAGACCTACTTCTTAAACATTGTTCATAAACAGATTCAAAGCTGTAGATTTTACTGGTAGGAAACAGGATCAAATACTCTCAAAGTAAACTGCAGGGTGAAACTCAAGACTGTCTTCCCTGTCATAGATGCCAACTGCGGTGAGCTTCTCAACGAGCCTAGAGACAGATGGTAAGCAGCCCTTACAGCCTCAGAGAGAGACAGGTGTAAGGTGTAGTACACCGGGTCACCCTCCCCAGACTTGAATTCCTTGCTGACGAAGGGCTGGAGATGGTCTCACAGACTCACTGAAACACTGCCCGGCAGGGTTGGGGCTTCCATCTCTCCTGAGAGCCACTAAGAGAGCTCTCTTCTCACTGGATGCAGCCCATCAGAGAACCACTCAAATGAAATCAGGGCAAGGCTGAGGTTTTAGAGAGTGCTGGCTGTTTGGTATGGTTTTTAATCTTAGGAAACAAGGAAAGGCCATGAATACTATATCATCAGTGAAGCGGTGTTAAGGCCATGAACTAGAAGCTGGAAGGCCCTGACGGAACAGCTAGTGGCTATCTGTGTGTCCTCTGGTGGGTCTGCCAGGGACTTGGATGTCATATATAACATGAAGGTTGACTATTGCCTGAGATCTTCATCTGGGCCACAGGTTGTGATTCTAAATAAATAGCACCAGGAATCAAAACATTAATAAAACATATACAATAAACTACTTCTGGCTAGGCCAGACTGCTTCACAGCAGAGAAAATCACTTCCCAGGAACAAGCAAAACAGAACTGATAATTAAACAGCCACCTAAAGGCACCAGCATGCTCTGTGGGCATTAGGAACTGGATGAGCGGGGATCCTAGACAGAGGCAAATACCTAAGTGTTCAGTTATCCAGGTAGAAGGGGCTATGGGAACAAGGCTCAGAGGTGGGCATGAGATGGCTGCCAGGAAGCACAGATACTTACCAGAGCTTCCCAGCATTCCCTCACACCTGGCCGATAAAACCACCTCAAAGCTACTAAGGCAGCCACGACCTAAAGGGTCAGCACTATGGGAGATGCACCTGGCAGTCTGAGCTGATGCACTTCACCATGCTGTGAGACTTCACAAGCAGCACCCGCCTAGATGAGGAAAAGACGGGCACCAGGAAATCATGCTCTTGGCATTTTTCTGGGACCACGCGGATGAAAATGAAAGTCTCAAGCTTGTAAGGGTAGCATTGCAGGCTTAGGGTTAGGACCAAGCCAAAGAGCAAAGCTGCACAGGGTTTGTTAGTCTGACGGAGACAGGTGTTAGGATGGTCACGTATTTTACTTTTCTAGGTTAGAACCTTTCTCTAAATGCCTATCAGATATCAAAGATGGTGTTCCCCAGAGAAAGATCATATCACTCAGATGTGCTGAATATTTCTTAGATACAAGGGTCGGTAGTCAGTATGAAAGGAACCAGGTACAACAGGACCAAGAGAAATGAAAAGAAAATAGAAACAAGTCCATGAATCACTGGGGATGGAATGTAAAATAATCAATACCAAAGTGTTTAACTAAAAACTAATAAGATGGGGCTGGAGAGACGGCTTGCTTGGCTCTCTCGGTGGCTAAGGGCGCTGGCTGCTCTCCAAGAGGACCTGGGTCATTTAAACCCATGGGCACTTACAGAACCGATTTAAAACCCAAATGCGCTTCCTCCTCGGCTCACCAGCCACTCCCTCTTTGCATTTGAAAGACACTTAGGAACCAGACAGCACTAGGGACAGCCCCTTCCGAGTTCATCTACAGAATATTATCTAGATCGAATTTAAGATATTTCTATGGAGAACTAATTTTAATCATCAGTAAGTATAAAACAAAAGGATCTATGAGGAAGCTTTTATTTGAGAGTGCCCACAGGAATAAAACAGGCTACAGGACATGAACAACACCAGTCACTTGGCATAGGGAAGGTGATTGTGGGGGATGGGCTCGTGGTGGTTAATGGGCTCAGGCTGCTTTGAAAGAGGATTGACTTTTAATATTTAGAGCACAGTGGGATAGCTGTGGTTCATAACAGTTAATAGTGTATTTCAAAATAGCTGGTAGAGAACATTTTGAAGGATGCCAGTACTGAGAACTGATGGTGAAGCATTTGACTAGCATGTGCAAGGGCCTGGATTCAACCCCCAGCACTTCGGGGAGGGCTGACAAATGTCAGAAATGGTGAGCACACTGACATCAAATCCACTCTATACACCATAAATGTGTACGATTATTATGCCAATTAAAACGTATGTCTGATATTTGAAACAGGGGTGGCCTCAAACTCATCGTAAAGTCAAGGGTCCCTGAACACCTGGTCCTCCCGTGTCTGCCTCCTGAGTGCTGGGGCCACTGGTGTGCACCACAAGGTCCAGTTTTATGTGACACCAGAGATCGAACCCAGGACGTTTTGTACCAGACAAGTACTGAGCTGTACTCCCAGTCGTAATAAAACTTTTTTATTAAAAAAGAGAGAACCTTGAATTCTATTTATAGGGTTCTTGAAGTCCATTTCAGCATAGTGCACATTTAAATAAATCACAGGACTTGAAAATATCACGGACTCCGCAGGCTGCACCAAGCTCAGTTCTGTAAACACCCGATTTCTAAAGCAGCTTTTGGGACAACCGTCATTCTGGTCTAAGAGCTCTGAAGGCCTTTCCAACCTGCTTATGTATTTCACTTTCAAAAAGGGGAAAATGTCTTTAAGCCATTTGATTCAAACAATAAAATTGGTATGTAGTTTGTGATACAGTGCATTAAAGCAACTTTACTGATTTGTTCTTTCTGTTTTCTTACAGGATCTCAAGGCAGTGAAGGAACCAGAAACCTAGTTCAGGCTTTACAGGTGTGGAATATTGTTTCACTCCAACAACGTGGCCATCCTACTCTGCTGAGCTTCAACAGTTCCTGACAAACATGCCCACTTACACTCACTGCTCTTCTTACAAGAAATGCATTTTCCTATCTTGTATGAAGCAAGACACTCCAGCTGTTTTGGTGGAGGGAGTTAAAGTATTCTGTAGTGAAGGAAGGGTTGTTTATATGCCCAGAGAGAGAGAGAGAGAGGAGGTGTGGTGTTATCAGTTACTGAACCTGGGAGGTAGACGCAGGTGGATCTCTGCGAGTTTGAGGCCAGCTTGAACTACACAGCAAGTTACAAGACATTCAGAGCCACATGGTGAGGCCGTGTCTCAATAAGTAAGTAAGGGACTACTTTAAGACCTTTACAATACCAGATTTTCTTTTGAGGCGAAGCCTCATGTAGCCTAGGCTAAGAAGCTGAGGATGACCTTTAACTCTGGTGTTCCATTTGTTCAACCAGTGGCCTTTTCTACAGCATTCCCTGTGGGAAGCCACCCATAGGAAAAGGCCGCTGTGTGAGCAAGCACCCCATCAGCTAAGACATGGTTGTCTCATGCTCTAAAGCAGGTTCCCTACCCCCCTCACCCTGTGCTCATGGCTACTGTGCACCTCAGTGCTGGGGGCATTTAAATGGCCATCAGCCATCTGTGAGCACATTCTGTATTGTCCTAAGATGTGCCGTGTATGTACAGCCAGGACAGGGGTGGGGCTGTTGAGAGGCTGTTTCCCTGGCGCAGAGAGTAGGGATGGGATGGCTTGTGACACTTTGGGACACCATGGGGATCCGGCTCCACAGCAGACCAATATGCAGACCGCAGGGATTCACCTCTCCTGCAACACCAACTTCTCCATCCGTTATGTTCTAATCTCCTATGGCACAAATGTGATGAGGACACAGAAGTCAAGAGAGCTGCGTGTTCTGTGAAGACTTGAATGTTTTTCTGTGCCTTCTGCTAAACTTGCTTTCTCAGATCACTTTTCATCAGTCCACCTGCCTTCCCCAGAGTTCAAAGAATACACTATTCCTAAATCTCCAGCACGTATAACTAGAGTTCAGTGTGCTTGGCTTAAGACATGCACACGTGATTGACGTGCACGTTTCAGTTACACTGCCAGTGAGCAGATGGACCCGTGTGGCTGGGTAACTCCCCAGTCAGTCCCTGCCCTGCTTCTGCCCCCAGGGGCAGCTCCCACGACGGATGAGCGTTGCTTTCTCTGGACTTCCTGCTGCTCAGTTCATGCACCATGTTTGCTTTTGTGCCTGAACTTTCCCCGGCAGTCTAGTGGTTCTGAGATTTATTTCTGTCGTGCTTGCTGTGTAAGCACGCAGCGCTGATGGATGTATTCTTCTGCTGAGAAAGACTTGGCTCTTTCCAGACCTTGCCGTTGTAAGTAGGACTGCTACGACCATTCGGACAGTCATTGTGTGGACATGGTGCTCTCAGTTCCGAGCCCAGGTGTCTAGGGACTAACGTGCTGGGCCACAGGGTTACTATGGGTTGAGAGGTAATGAAACTGTCAGACATGTTTTAAAAGTGGTTGTACCATTTCATTTCCAGCTCTCAACAACAACATATGAAAATAAAAGTCTTGCATATGGGAGATAGAGGCAAGAGGATCTCTGTAAGTTCGAGGCCAGCCAGGTCTACAAAGTGAGTCCAGGATAGCCAGGGCTACATGGTAAGACCCTGTCTCAAAAACAAATGAACAAACAAAATATAATTCACCCCTGTGAGCTATAAACATTACAATCAGAACTAAAATTTTTGTCTAAAACAAGTATTTAATTTTAATTTTATTTTTTAAAGATTTTTTATGTGTATGGGTGTTTTGCCTGCATGTACGTCTATGCAGCATGTGTGTGGGGGTGGAGGCCAGAAGAGGGTATAAGATCTCTCAGAATGGGAGTTACAGGTAGTCGCAAACTGTCATATGGGTGTGGAAAGAGAACCCAGGTCCTCTGGAAGAAGAGCCACTGAGGGTCCTTAATGTGAAGCCATACTCCAACCATAAGGTTTTTAAAGAAAGGAAGGAGAAAAAGAAGTACACACAGTCTTTTATATTCAGCAATATGTTGACGGTATTGATATTATTTCCTTTCACCTTGCAAATCTTCCTGGAGCACTTTGCACAGAGCAGGGCTCTTGGTAACCTTCTTGGTTCACCTATCTTAAGAACAATTGATTTTGCTTCCACTCGTGAAAAATCAGGTTTTGGTTACTGAATTCTGGGTTGACAGAATTAAAGTGCTTGCGCTGCCTTCATTATCTCTGTTAAAGTCAGACACCCTTTGTGC
Organism: Lophiomys imhausi; assembly: GCA_907164525.1. Lineage (NCBI taxonomy): Eukaryota > Metazoa > Chordata > Mammalia > Rodentia > Muridae > Lophiomys > Lophiomys imhausi. The sequence continues at coordinate 1,052,470 of CAJQZJ010018538.1, read as the reverse complement.
TCTGTTCTTCCTCAGTCTTACAGGCTGTCAAGATTTTTCTCTTTTAATTTGTTTACAGTGTGCAGTTTTTATTTGTGTTTATCGTGCTGAGGTTGCCTAAGCTTTTAAAGTCTGTATATTTGTTTCCTTCTGACTAAATCTGGAGAAAATGTTATCTGCTATTTCTATAAATATGACTTTTGTCTGATTTTCTGTCCTTTCTTCACCACATATATAATCTTCTATGTTGCACAAGAAGAATCACAAGAAGGTATGGCCGGAAGAGGACAACTGAAACACAGAGAGGTGGCATGACAAGGATGCAGAATTTTAGAGCCCATGGGGGAAACAGAGTGTCACCCAGACTCACTGGACGTGCTGTTTCTTTTGAGGTCATCTGATGGGGTGATGTTAAGCATTCTAAATGTTAATTAATTGGTCCTGCTTGCTGTCTATTACTTACATTGTCTCTGATTGGTTAAATAAATGCTGAGGCCTAAGACTGAGCAAAAACAGAATAGGTGGGACTAAGGCTTGAGGGACAGAGAGCACCATGGGAGGAAGAAGCCTCAGAAGAGAAGCCAGGAGCAGGCAAGGAGGACACATGCCATGGGGTAGACTAAAGGAGATCATTCCGCATGGCCTGGAACATTGGCATATCATGGAGAATAATAGTCCAAAGGGACATATGCATATATGGGGTCATATTTGGATAACAGAATTATGAGCTAGCTTAGATGGGCTAGGATTGCACAATTCAGGCGTAGGCTTGTTAAAATCCATCCGGTGTCTGTGGGTATTCATTTATAATGGTGGGTTAAGGATGAACAGCCGCCAAATCAATTAATGATAATCTAAATACTGGTAAATAATTTAATTAGCCAATTTTTTTCTACAGTCATCACTTTTTTGGGGGAGGGGCAAGCCTTGACTTTTATTACTAAAAAAAACCTGCTTATTTATTTTGCTTTTTGGCTGTGTGCCTTCAATGGTTTCACAATGACTTTCTGCTCCTGGATAAGGAAAGTCCACTTGATCCTGTCCTGGACACAGTTGGCACACATGGACCCACCATAGGCCCTGCTGACATGCTTCTTTGTCTTAGACAACCTCATAAGGACTTTAGGCCTCACAGCACGAACCCCTCCAAGTCTACCGGGGCACACACTACATGTGGGCTTAGGTGCCTTTCCAACCTTCTTGGTATACAAGTAAACAATCCTGTTGCCAGGGGTTCGAGACAGGCTGGTTTTGTTAAAGGCTGTACTGTAGGAGAGTCTAGGACGGTATGACAAACACTGGACCATTCTGAGTACCGATTTGGGAGCTCTGGAATGACCGAAGGCTTTCTAGAGCTACTAGCCAGGTGCTTACTGGTCACATGACTCTCCTTGCCCCCGACCCTCTCATCAGCTACAGCACCGTCCCCCAGGATGTCCCACCTGCCTAACTCCCCGATGGCTGCCTATCGCAGACAGAACAGAGTAGAAGAAAGCCACCATACCCTTTGAGGTCATCACTATTCAGGTTGAAAAGAGCTTGTTATAACAGGCTTCAGGTTTAAAAGGTCTGACTCAGCTGATTTATAAAGCAAAGGCCTCGCCCTCGGACTGGGTCCTGTTGTCTTTCTCTGCAAGCCTTGCTGTCTGGGGTGACCTGAATTACTGTATATATAACTGTCCTGCTCATTCCTCAAAGGCATGTGAGACACCGACAGGAGGTTGCCAAGCCTTCCCTGTAAACTCAGTACTCCCTGTGAGGATATAGTTCTCGGCTAAAACGGAATGTTTTTTACATTTTAATCTACTCCCTGTACTACTAGAAGTAAAATAACTACCAAACTCCATTCTTTCACACACAAACACACACACACGTACCCCGCAAACATTTTAATGGATTTCACATTACCACTAGTGCAGATCATATAATACACACTGAGTAGAAAGTGACTGTGAAAAAAACTCCAAGGAAATAGTGCTGAGGATAGTGCTGCGGTAAAGGTGATGTCATCGAGTCATCTGAGTAATTTCCTGCAGCCCTGTCCAAAAGAGGGGACCCAGAAGCTCAGTTTTCTCCCGGCCTGATGAACCTGCAGGTGCTGTGAGCTGGGAATGGTCGTAATTCACTTTTATTTTCATAATCATAAAGAATCAGATTTCACAAATCTTTTGTGAGTAGCATGATGACACTGTAAGAGGAATCCTCACTGATGTGAATTTCAGAGTTTAGTCTCTAACAGCAAAGATATCTACAAAAAAGACAGAAGATCGAAACTTAAAGTTGTGTTTTCTAGTCTCTAAAACTTGTTCTCCAGCTCTGAAATTGCAGGAACAAGTTGAGGAAGCTTCTGTTCTGACCATCACCTTGACACTTCTCCAGGCTGCCAGCATCAAATGGGAGGGTCCAAGTTAGATAAGACCAACCATGGCCTCTTCATCCTCACAGCAAAGGCACCACACACAACACATGCTGTGTGCTGATCCACTGCATACTAGAAGTCAGCTACAGCCCTGTCTGTCAGTGTATCTGGGATGCAGGGTGACCCACAACTAAAATAAGTAGACGGGAATTCCAGGACTGAAGCTCCACTCAGGCCCATGATGCACCTTTTGGATTGAAAACAATTCCAAAATATTAAGATTAAGTATTGATATGTCCACCACTACCACCCTAGTAACAAATTCGGGGGAATAATTTAACTTTGAATGAATATTGGATATGATACAAACACAGGTAATAAAAATAAGTAGAATTACATCAAACTGAAAAGTTTCTACATAGTAAAGGAAACAGCGTGTTAGATCTGAGACATATAGAGAATACAGACTCAAGAGCAAAAGAAAGAAAGGGAGGGAGGGAGGGAGGGGAAGAAGTCAGGCAAAAAACCTGAATATCTTTATTTATTTTTTACATATGCTTCTTAATTATTTGAGAATTCCACGCATGCAATGTATTTTGATCGTACCTACCCCCTCCAAACTTTATGTCCTCTTTTTCTTTTTTAACACCCTACCAAGTCCAATTTGTTCTACCTACTGGTCATTGGTATGGGACCACACCAAGGAACATGGTCAACCCAGCAGAGTCACACCCTTAAAGAAAATTGACTCTCGGGGATGGAGAGATCTTCTCCTGAGTTCAGTTTCCAGCAATAGTCAGTTACCCAAGTGGCTCATAATTGCCTGGAAAGCCAGTCCTAGGCATCCAATGCTCTCTTTTGACCTCCATGGGTACCCATGTACACATAAATGAAAAAAAAAAAGCAAAAAATCCAAAACCCTGACTCTCCCTACCCAGAAACCATCACCTGTCAACAGCTCCTCAGGTACTGTGGGATTCATGGGTCCTCTCCCTTCGTCCCTAGATATGTCCATGTTCTTAAGATTTATGTATTTGATCTTACATTTCTGTGTTACATTACATATATGTAGGTATATATACAGATATACATATACACATACCCACATATATATACATATACATATACACATACACATACATATACATATATATACCACATGCATGCAGGTGCCTGAGCAGACTAGAAGAGAAGCATCAGAGAGAGCCCCTGGGACTGGATGTACCGACAGCTGTGAGCTGCCATGTGGGTGCTGGGAATTGAACTAGGGTCTTCTGCAAGAGCAGCAAGTGCTTGTGACTATAAGTCATCTTTCTAGCAGCTGTATAAATTTTATACAGGGGAATGTGGATGTGGGGACTTTGTATTAGGAGAGCAGTTAAGTAAAGTAACTGGAGTTTAATTGTCATTCTAGCAGTAACATGGAAGTCGGTGCTGAGGACAATTTTATATGTGGGAGGCCAGCTCAAGAAATTTCAGAGGGAAGAATATTAGTAACTGGCCCAGTGACCGTCCTGTGATAGGGTTCTGGATTAACAGTGCTGGCAAAGGAGGTTTCAGGGCAGCCAAGTATTGGCTGTGTTGCTTGTGTTATTGGTGGTCGCTCTTATGCAGATCTACAAAGAAAAGGAGCAAGCTGAGGAAGGAAAACACAAAACATACAGTCTGAGGAGAAAAGGGGCACTAAGAAGTGTAATGGAGAAAGCCCAGTGCTCAAGGAGACAAAAATAAATAAAAGCCTGACTTGAAACGGAATAAAGGGAGTGGTGACCTCAGGGCAAGAACCCACCCAGCTAAGCTTCCACCTTGTGAGAAGGATTCAAAGCAAAGCTTAAACAGTGAAGGGAGCCTTCAAAACCAGAAAGCTGCTGCACATGTATTTGAAAGGGAGCCAAGTTCCAGATCTTTTTTTTTATAAAAGTTGTTGTGGCCGTGGTGCCTCTTCACGGCAACAGTGACTACGGCAGACGGCTGTTATCACAGTGGCAGGAAGGCCTGGCACGGTGCTGGTGAGTGTTCACATCATACCGCCTTGTGCAGAACAGACACCACAGAGATGCCTGAACACCTGTGTCAACAGTTCTGATCGGGAGGAAACCAAGATGTCTGTCAATTAATAGATTTTTTTTTAATGGTATATAGACACAGCCATGAAATGTGAAATCCCTTCATCTGTGCCACATGGATGGGACTGAACGACATTTTGTTAGATGGGATACAATAGCCAAGGAAAGGACAAGGGTGGCAGGTCCCCACCACACAAAAAATGGTGTAGAATCATGGTCTCTGAATAGGGAGAAAAAGAGGGAGACAGAAAAAGGCTGCACCCCACTGAGATAACAGGAATCAGTCCCGGTGTTCCACAGTGCAGAGGGGACAAGCACATTCTATCCAGTGTGCTACTGTTTTAAAATAGGCAGAGGAAAAGAAGTTGAAGGTTCTTGATGCATAAAATGATGATATATGGGCCTGGAGAGATGGCTCAGTGTTAAGAGCACATGCTGCTCTTGCAGAGGACCCAAGTTTGGTTCCCAGCATCCATGCCAGGCAGCTCACAATTGTGTGTGAACTTAGTTCCAGGGTATCTGACATCCTTATCCCAAAAGATACTGTGCTCATGAGCACAACCTCCCATGCAGGCACATGCACATAATTAAAAATAAAATAAAAACTAAAAAAGAATAATATGCAAGGAGACAGAATTACTGACTACTCTTACTTGAGCATATCCTTCATGTGCATGAATCAAACCATCCTACCGTACCCTACAAATGCACATAAACACATGCAAATAAGAATCGCAAAAGAAAGTACAAAAATATTTTCTTGGCATTAAAAATGAGAAAAGAAAAAGGAAACTACATAACTACATATTATATATATACACACATTTATATTTAAATGCACAGAAAATGAGCTATAGCTCTACTGTCTAATAAATATGTAAGCCAAAATCTATTCTTATCATAGGGTACAGCAGGATGTCTAAAGAAAACCAGACTGACAAGCTGGTTCAGAAATACCTCACATCCACATGAGGGAGAGAGAAGACTGGGATACCGGTGCAATCTCAACCTACGACAAGGCTGTAAGAAGGAGTGTAAGAGATGAGGCTCATCAGTTAACGACAACAGTGAGGCCTTGTGCTGTTTGCATCAAGACAGACCGACCTCACAGGAGGGCAGCAAAGCAGGGCAGCAGCTGGGTCAGCCGGATCCACTGGAAGGAACCTGACTTTGTTCTCTGTCCCAAACCAAGCATGGCCGCAGATCTAAATGCAGATACCAAAACGATAAAGCTGTGTGACCTTGGAATGCACAAACATTTCCCTAAGCAGGCCACACAGAGACCAATAAATTGGACCTCACCAGCAGTTGGTATAATGTCAAATAGAAAAAAAGGGAGCTGAGAACCAGGACTTTGGTGAGCAAGACATGTTCAGCCAAACTTACCAGGGTCAGAAGTGGGGTTCCCACACAGGTGAACCAATATGAGTTAATATAAGCAGACCCTCGGGGACTACACACAGAAGAGTTGAGAAGTTGTGAGGGTGGCCATGAAGCCATTTAGACTCCCCTGGAGGCAACTGGAGCTGGCAAAGCTTTTTGAGCAGGCAATTTCACGGTCTGGACTAAAAGTCTCAGAAGGGCAACTGAAGAAACTGGAATCAGGGTGAACTTAAAACAGGGCTTCAGAAATTAGAACATTTACAAGCCCGAGGGTGACAGGAGATACATATGCAAAGGCACCTGACGAAAGTAAATCCCTCCCCAGCAGTGCCCACACCACTGAAATGAGCACACTGCTATCCATAGTTACATATGGTAAACACATGGATGATAAAGTGAGAAGGAAAACAAGAACCCCAGTGACAGCAAGCATGCCCTTTCAGGGTCCTAGCACTGCAGGCTCTGTGCTCGGAAAGCAGTTTCTACGAAATAACACTCAACTTTCACAACCACAGCATTCTAAGTGCAAGGATGGCACTCTAAGTTACTCACTCACGTGGTTGTATCTCCCTATTTCTTTTTACTGTTTAGTTATCTTTGTTGGAGTTTAAGAATCCCTTATATTGCTAATGACAGGCCTCAGTACAACCACTCTAGGTAACTGGCGAAAATCTATCATTCTAAACAGATGCGTCAGCAAACACCCAAGAAACAAGTGTTGATGTTCATCCGAAGATTTCAAAGAAAGCTGTAAAGCAGCCAGAAAATGAAACAACTCATACGTCTGTCCATCCATTTAAAGGAATTAGACTGTTTCAGGGCCGCACAGCAACTAAAATTCAAGTTCAGGTTGTGGGATACCTAAACTTATACTCAACCATTTCACTCTGCTGGGCCACATTCACAGCCGCGTTCTCCTCTTCTTGTAGAATTTCTGTTAAGAAGAATCAAGGTGGGGAGAGTAGGCTACTGCAACAGTTCAGACTAAAAGAAGTATATCAGGGGAAGGGCTGGGGAGACAGACAGAAAACAGATTTCCACTACAGAAATAAGACAATCCCATCACCAAAGGAGATGTGAGCGTGAGGGGGCCGGTTGGCCTGGGCAAAAAGCCAAAAGTGGGGCAGCAGCGGGCTGAGGCAGGTACATCAAGCCCAGTGGGGTCCTGGAGGGCAAGTGGGTAGAGAACACAACGCTCAGGAGAGAAATGGGACTGGCAAGACCTTCCGAGTCATCAGTGCATTTGCATATCAGAGTTCCTGACTCAAGAACATTTAATACAATGTAATTGATGGACCCTCCTGACAATTAATATTCACTCACAGGAAGGTCTCTGTGGGCACCTGAAATTAATTTTGAAACCATTAAAGGAGACAGAAGTTTACTCTCAATGAGAAATCCTGTGGCGAAGGCATCACCTCCCTATTAAGTATCTGAGAGTAATTGCACAAAAGAAAGCTCATCCCCTCTAAAGGTGAGCAGATGAATGGCTTTCAGGCTGCTATCTTGCTGCTTGGTAAAACCCTAAAATTTACCACAGCTCAGATGCGCAAGGTGGAAGGATGCAGTTTGCTGTCTACACTATTCCAGGTGTCCACGGCGGTTAACTTGGCTTCAGAGGGCATTTTATTTCAATATAAAAATAAGGCAATGGAACACATAATAGGCCACTAAAGGTCACAGAGATAACGTTAGGTTAAAAAGTATGCTTTCTGACAACCAAGTTATGGAGTCTACGTAGGTGTCCATCAACAGGGGAATGGATAAAGAGAATGTGACATCCGCAAGAAAATCGATACAAGCGGAGATGACCCTACTAAGTGAACCACATCCATCTCAGAAAGATAAAGACACATGTTTTCTCTCATACGCAGCTCTTGGATTTTATAGAGATACATGGTGTCATTGATGTGCATGTGGCATGGACGCAGAAATGAACTTTTCTATGGGAGGAACGAAGGAGAGCAACTGGGAGAGCTGTTGAGGAAGAGGGCGTGTCTCAGAACACAGTATGCTCGTGTGAAAGCCAATTGAAGCCCAGTCGCACACAGTATGTGCAAACAACAAAGAACACTGAGCAGAACACAAATCACAGGCTGATCTTTTGAAGGTAGGGGTGTGGCTGCCACTCAGAACACTTCAAATTCTAATCAGTGCAAAAATCAAGACAGAAACGCTACCTAGGACACATGTACCCGTTACCATCCCCTGGAGGACAGTCTGCGTCATGGGAGAACACTCCGCAAAAGTCAGGAACTGGTAACATTACTATGAAAAAACTTCATTTGGCAAATTATGAACATGGAGTCATCCTTTTCACAGTGGGCAACATACCACATCTGTGACGCCTGACACAGATGCAGAAAACCTGTGTCATGTATGTCAGTGAGAAGCATGAAGAATAAATGGAAGAACAGAGCAGGCTCATGAATGGACAACTCCCTACAGTAAAGACATCATTTCCCACAGTTAGCACGTACAATTAATAGAACTCCAACAGAAACCCAAAAGGAAGACTCTCCAGAATGCAACCAACGATCTTAAAGAACACTGGTGGGACCGAGTGGCGTAGACACCTTCCAAACGGGTGACAGTGGAGCCCTGAGGCACAGCACGTGTGAGTGCATCACACGGTAACAAACTTAAAACTGCACTAGCAGTTTTAAAAACACAGTTTCTAGATGCAGTGGGGTGATAGAGAATTCAACCTACACAAAACATCCAAAACCACTACAGAAAACACAGACTCAGATAGGACCAGACCTGGTGGCAAAAACCTGTAATCCAAGCACTTGGGAGACTGAGGCAGCAAGATCACAAATTCAAGGCCAGCCTGAGCTACAGATGTGTGTTCCAGGCCAGCCTGAGCTATAGAGTGACTGACACCTCATTGTGTCCAGACAGTGAAGTAAAAATAAAGTTGTACATGGAAAAATCAAAACCAATTCACCCAACTTGACCAAAGCAACACAAATAAAACTATGGGCATTAACAGCAGCACTCAAGGCAGAAAAAGACAAAAAGCTGTGTGAGTTCAAGGACAGCCCAGTCTACACAGCAGGCTACAGGCCAGCAGGGCTACATAGTGAGCCCCCTGTCTCAAATACAAAACAAACAAGCATACACCTACAGAACACCACTGTTTTAACTTATCAGGCTGAGTTTTGCGTTGTAATATCAATGCCTCATGTTGGTACCTGTGAGGAAGCTAAACCCTGGCCCTGTTGTTGATGAGACTAGAGCAGACGCAGTCTCTTCTTGAGAGCAGTTTGCCTGAATGCTAGAAGGTTCAGTAAGCTTTCCCCAAACAAGCCCATGTCTAGTAATGTAGCTGAAGGGAAAGATTAAAACATAAAACAAAAAACAAAAAACAAAAAAAAACAAAGTTTCAGCGGCTTAGCTACTGCGTTACTGTCTCACATTCTGCAATGTAAAAACATCTGCAACAACCGAAATATGTTACAGTGAGAGGGCAGGAGGTTGAAACAATTGTGAAGAAGACTTTAAATTCAGTAGAAAAAGAAGTGGAAAAAGTTATAAAACAACCTTACAAAAGGCTTTGATTTGAGTTGATGCAAACAAAACTGCATATGCTAACAGTGTGTCTCAAATGGTAACTGTACAGTAGGCAAAAGCTTCATTACCTCTGTGCATTTCTTATGTAATTGTACAAACTAACAAATATTATCTTAAAAAAATAAAACTCTTAACATGTCAGCAGAACATGACAGATAATGCCAGGGTCTCAGCTATTCTTGAAGATCCCTTGAGTCTATAACCAGTCCCAGTCTTAATGTCTTGGCATCCATTAAGACAACAGTCACTGTTCGTTGCTAAGCAGCATAAACACCTCAGGGGAGAAACTGTTATGCACTCGTGCACACGGAGTCCTGCCCGTACCTGCAGCTTCTGGAGGAGCCGCACACCCAGCATCCCAGACTGGCCTGGGAGCCGCACACCCAGCATCCCAGACTGGCCTGGCAGCCGCACACCCAGCATCCCAGACAGACTGGCCTAGCAGCCCTGCAAGCCCAAACAGAACATACACTATTGCCCCTGTTGCCTTTGTCTGTTCCTCTAAAAGTTCTGACACAGCAAACTCCAGGCTAATCACTTGGCAGTTTTTAGTGGCATAGGAATAAAGATTTCTAGTTTATCACAATAAGGTGAACATCAGTACTCAAAATATCTTCTTCAACATTCAGGATGGGCTAGGAAGGTGGCTCGGCGTTAGAATTCTTACGTGCCATGCCCAGGGCTCTAGGTTCACTCCCTAGCATCATGAAAGGGGATGAGAAGTTAAGTGAGATGCTGTGTTCACTGCATCCATGATATGGGAGAAACCTGTGTCAAACTGACATGGGGAGCAATAGCAGGTCAGAGTGTGAAGGATGTTATGTTAAGTGAAATAATCCGCAAAGAAAAACACTGTATGATCTCACGCAGACACAGAACCTGAAAATCAAACTGAGAGAGGCACACACCAGGGCATGGTGACCACCAGTATGGAGACGAAGCAGGAAAGGAACATGTTCAGTCATGAGGGACGAACAAATCTGAGTTCCTGGGTGTAACAGAAAACTGTGGTCATGGGTGTCATATTGTATATCTGAGGTTTGCTGAGAACTCCCATCTCAAATGTTCTTACCAAAAGGAAAAAAAATTAGTGAGCACTAGTATGTATCAGATAGAAGCAGAGTTATAAGCCAAAAATTCAGAGAGGCACCAAGAATCTAATAGTACATTTTGAGAAAATGGAAATGATCCTAAAACTCCAGTGGTAAATAACGAGACACACACACAGGTCCACACCAGCCTGGGAATGGAAGGGGCTCTCTTGAGTAACTTCGATGAGGCGTCAGAATTAGCTCAGACCAGAACAGGACTGCTAGGGCGGCTACAGTCTTCAACATTAGCAACTCGGAGGGAAAGTGTTCGACTTGGAAGAGAATATGTTGTGCAACCAAAGTCCCTCAGAGAGAGAGAGAGATCGAGTTCCATTCCTGGGTGAAGGAAAACAAAGGTTGGAGGGAGGGTCTGACAAGTATCATGGCAGCTAATTGTACTCTAGCTGTCCCACAGGAGGCAGAAGGAAATGTGTTTAAGCTAGCCTTGGGAATGTCTTCTGCAGACAGGCCGGGCTGTGGGCTTCCCAATGGGCAGATCTTGGAGCTACGACAGCAGTGGGTATGCCAAGGACAAGGGAGGTGGCAGGTGCCTGGGCAGGTGGCGACTACAAGGTCAGAGAGTTGGGAGGGGAACCATGCACTGGTATCACTCAGGGTCCCTCCGTTTTCATATCAATCATCTCTTAAGAACATACTGTACACTGACATTTCACCAAACCCAGGAGATAACCCAAGAGACAGAGAAACCGAAACCATGCCGCTGAGAAGAGACATGACTGAACAGTTCTCTCCTTCTTTTTCAGTACCTATGGAATGACTACACCACAACTGGTCTTCCACTCTCCCAGAGTTAGGGTAATACAGACACCCTGCAGGTGAGAGGGGAGTGCACATGAAGGTCCTGGTGTATTTGTAGTCAGTTCCCTGGCCCTTCAGCACCTGGCCAGCTCTCACTGCTTAACACCATTAGTATGTCTGTCTTGACAGGCAGGGTTATCTGCTGGAAGTTGTGGCACACACCTTCCTGAAACCCTGGCTTTCACGAGAATGAGGTAGGAGAAAAAGTCACTAGTTCACGGCCAGTGTGGTCTTCGCAGAGTTCTAACCAGGGCTATGCCTGCATAGTGGCAGCCTGTCTCTCAATAAACAAGGAATAAATATAATAAATAAAAACATTTGGGCTTCAGGAACTGTTCATAAATGAAGGGAAATAACCAGTGAAAAACGTGTTCAAGAACAAACTGGCCGACCATCCACAGCCTCAAACACCTCTTTAAACCCTCCCTCTTACCTTTCCTTGAAAAAATAAAAGTCTTCATGTAGTTCAACCTAGCTGAAAATTTTTCAGTAATGCTGCTGGATGATGTTAAAGACATCTGCTTTTCCTTCCTTTAATAAATATTGTTGTTATTACATTTGTTTACTGATGTGTGCGTGTGCTTGCCCATGTTGTACATGATAACTTGTGGGGGGGTTCTCTCTCTCTACCGTGTGGTTCCGAGGGATGGAACTCAGGTCACCAGGCTTGGCCATCCCTTCATTTTCCCCTTCCTGCCTTTTGGTACATGGTCCCACTGTGCTGTCCAAGACAGCCTCCTGTGGTAAGAGTTTTGTTTCTTGAAAAGCCCAGTCATGTTATGAGATTGAATGTTTTTGTTTTGATGGCAGGTGTGGGGCTGCCTCAGTTTGTCTTATCCAGCTGGAGAAAGTTAATTCTGGGGACTTGTTGACAAAGGGGTATAAATGCCAGAGGCTAGCAAGGGATGGGGCACTCTGAAGAAGGAAGAGAGGCTGCTGCTCTCCCTGCTGCTGCTGTTCCCCCAAACTGCAGCTGATTTCTTCTGCTGCTGTGTTGTTGCTGTTTGCTGGACTGCTGGACTGAGTTTGGTATTGCCCCCAAAGAACCCAGTGACCCTAAACAGCAGGAAGTAGCTCAAAATGACCATTTCCTCTCTAGCTTTCTTTCTCTCCCACCTACTGTTGGGGGGTTGGAAGGGAGGCAGAGGTATTAGGAACAGTAAAATAAATTAGAGTGCATAATAAAATAAAATAAAAGCCACAAACTATTACAGTCTCCTACTTCTAACTCAAGTGATCCTCCTGCTTCATCTTGCAGAGGAGGTGGGACTCTAGGCTCTCAGCATGTCCAGGATTTTCAAGTGCTGTTTTAAAGCCTCTAGTTCCTGTGATATTACTGCCTGATGATGTCCCTGGAACCTAACGTTGCTGGGTTGCTTGAATATGACTGTAATAATGTCCCATACTAAAACTCTAACAAGCAAGTATAACTAAACATATGGACTGACTTATAAACTTATCCTTCCCTCTGCTTTGACCCTTTTAAAAAAAAAACATGTCTATTAATATGATAAAAGCCATAATTTTAAACTTCTTCATGGAAGGCAGTCATGGAGTTTCAGGCACCCCACCAGTGCCTTAGGTATAATATATATGACCGTATACAACTGTGGAGCAACAAAACAGGAGACACTGGAGAGCAGTCATCATGCCCCAAGTAGAACAGAAGAAAGGGAGGATGTCCCACCGCCAGGCAGGGCAGCTGGGATCCAGAGCTGGGTCCACCCTCTTCCCAAGAGGAGACAGGATGGCTTTTCTTGCTGTCCCATCCATGCTGCATATCAACTTTCAAAGAACACTACAGTCTCCTTAGCGAGGACAGTCTTCGCTGTGACATTTGACTCTCCCTGTAAACTCAACAGGCTTCTCTCACGGTAGTAAAAAAAAAAAAAAAAATAACAAAAAAAAAATGAAGGAGGGACAGTCATAACAAGGCTCGTGTGAGCTAGTGTGTCACCAGACATAGCTCTCTATTGGTCTGCCTGTGTGTTCCAGGGAACACTTGAAGAGAATCAGAACAGTGTGCTGTTTGTTCCCGAGGCCAAGACTTTCTCTCTCTGTACATACTCAAGGACTACTCAACAGACATTCAGTACCTGGACATGCATGAGAGACTTGGTGATTATCAACTTCTGAAGAGGCTAAGCTGCCCCAGACACTTCCTGCACAGATAGAGGAGCTATGTGTTTGCAAAACGGAGCTTGGTTTACAGGTGGTTTCCTACCTCCCGGTCCTTGAGCTTCATGGCGAGCACCAGCTGGTGCCTGTGGTTTGTGAGCGCCTCGCGGTAATTTCCTTTGGAGAAGAATGCAGAGCCTAGGTTCCCATGGGCTCGGCATTCTCCTGTCTGGTCACCTGATTTGGATTTAAGGAGAAAATTTCTCTAGGTTACAACATTATTTATAACATACATGGTTCTCTTAAAGGCCACAAATTTACTAGCTAGGATTTAAGTTACTTTCTTTTAGACTCTATATGGGGAGATAAGATCCTCGGATCTCACTCTCTGGACAAATGTAATTGCTGTAACACATGTGCACGGGGGCAGAGGGGTCTTAGATGGGTGGGTGCAGACCTCGACAGAAACCAGCTGCTGTTGGGAGTCTCCCCCTTGCTCCGCAGATGACCCTTGGTTCTGAGCAATTATCAGCTTGCTGGTTCAGCCATTTGATTCTAGGCTTCCTACCATACATCACTTCTCTATGAGTATCTGATGTCAGATCCCCCACAGCCCTCCTTCCTGTAACTTGAATGTCCCTGAATAATCACTACAGTGACCACTGTAGGGGCTGATAGGTTAATATAAGTTAGATTTAGTGAATACCTAAGTTTCTGATACAGTCTCTTAATTCGGGGCATGAAGATCAATTGCTGTAAGCAATTAGCTTATCAGCTTATGGATGAAGTCAGGTGAAATGAGGGGAGTCCCTTTGGACTGAAAAACAAGGTTGAAGCCAGGTGAAACAAGGAAAGACTTTATGACCTGGCATTGCTTTCAACTGCTAAGTGGGCAGAGCCCAAATTAAGCTGAAGCAGGTGGAACAAGGAGTGATCCTATTTAAGGACAAGTGGATGAGCCCAGAGAGGTGCGTGCTAAGGGCCCCCGATATGAGAGAGCTCCGAGAGTCCTGCTGGAGAAAGTTCTGGTAGACCAATGGCCAGATCTCCCTGAGGCAGAAGGAAGCTGGTGAGCAGAGAAAGCCTCAGCAAGACAACAAAAGGCCAAGGACTAAACCCTGTGGCTCAGCTTTTGCCTAGAGGGGTTTGACCTGTCTGAACAGTGGCCTGAACAGAACTGTGGCCAGCTTTAAAGACTGAGGCAGAACAGCAGAGTTGCTGATAGGAAGGAAGTAAGGTGGCCTACAGATGCTGAGGTCTCCCAGAGAGAAGAAAGCCTCAAGCCTTATTTAAAGTGAGACTTCGATAGCCAATTTACCCTGACGAACCTGCGTCTGAGCTATTCCAGAAAAAGGACTGCTAAGTGCGTTAAAGAGTCTACCCCCGAAAGTGCGTTAAAGAGTCTACCCCCGAGACTGGTTTCCTGACAACTGAGGACCTGCCCCAGAGACTGTATCATTCTAAAAGGTTATGAAAGTAGTTGTTATGATTATCAATAGGTTTAGTGGATAGGTTAAAGGGGTTGTAGGAATTTATAGGATTAATAGTTAAGAAATTGTTGGTGTTTGTTATAAGTGAATTTAGTAATAAATAAGTGTTAAATAATAACTTAAAAGTTCGGTTACAACCACAGTCACAAGCCATGCTTCTCCTTCTTCCCCTTTGCATGGAGGCAGGACACTCACAAGATAAAGATCTGGGCTACATGTGAGACCTTGTCTCCAAAACAGCAAGAAAGGAAGCCCCAAGGCCCCCCAGCTAGTAGGTGGTAGAGACATCACACAGGCTTCTGGATCCACAATGCACATTTGTAACCTCGACAGTATGCTGTGCCCACCCTCACCCCATTTTTGTTTTGTTGAGAGAGAATCTCACTGTGCATCTCTGGCTGGCCTGGAGCTCACAGAGACCCACGTGTGTCAGCCTCTCACCGTGTCCACTGCACCCAGCCTGTGCTGTGCCACTTGACAAACCTTGTGGATTCTCACAGAGGCCAAAATTAAAATGAAGATGAGTCATCCACGGAACCAGTACTTGGGGCATTAAAACTGTGAGCCTGAAACCACTAAGAAAGGTTATGAACATGCTATCACATTGCTAGGCCTTCTGGAAGCCTTGGACCCTTATTGTATCAAAATCCTCAAGACCTAAGGGCTCTAAAACTGAATGTGCTGTCTCATATATCGATCCTGTCAAAATCAGGGCACCCAGCTGACTTGCAGGTGGGACGCTTACCTAAGGTCTTGGCTACATCCAAGTCTTGCTGCATGTACCCAGTGCTCTTCTCTGTGTTCCCAAGAGACCAGTGTGCACTGCTCAGGGCGGAGAAGACAGAGCCTCTCAGCTTGAGGCTGCAAGTGCCAATCTTCAGAGCAGCTTCCAAGACCACCACGGAGGCCCCATGGTGGCCAGCTGTCAAGAGTTCCTGCCCAACCACAGACACGACCACAAAGGGGCTCTTGTCCAGTTTCATTTTCTGAAGCTGCTGGTAAGTGGGCTCCAGGGTTTCTGAAGAAAAAGAAAACAAGAGAATGAAGATTGATAGACACAGCAGCGTTTCCATTACACTCTAGAAACATGTCTGGGGCCTGGTTCAAGCTCTTCACCCTGGAACCTAGCACCAGCTGATGGCCCACACATCTTACAACTGGTGTTATCCACCTGTCCAGCAGTTCCTTTACTGTACACTCATGACCACATTCATCCTCTCTTCTGGCTTTTGTCACTCATGATGCAACACATTCTCTGGAAGGTCTGTGTCAGTTCCTGCTCCTCCTTGGAACGTTGACAAGCCCATCCTTCCAGCTGCCCTCCACTGGGTACCACCCTCAGCCCCTCAAAGACTCATGTATCTAAACTCATCTTGGTTTTATGGCTTGTACTATGCCGTTTAGCTATTTCAGTTATTTCAGAGCTGTTCCGTATTTGCTCAGCAAAAACATTTTCCCAGATAAAACCGTTCAATACTGTGAATGAGAATTCCTTGAAAGAAGGTACATCTGCAGAGGCTGACTGGTTGGTAAAAACTGCCGGTGGAACATGGAAGGTTCAGGGTCTCATCACAATTTATCTTCAACCATCTGTAGTCTACTTTGTGTCAGAACAAAACCCTGTTACTAATAGATAAAACTGGATTTAACATTTTGACAGATTTCTAAAAAAAAAAAAAATTGTTTTTTTGGAATGTACTAATAAAACTTTAGATTTTTCACCAACCGAAGAGCCAAGGGTGGTATCAGGCAACACCTAAGGCCAATGACTCGGTTCTCCCACCCCTGTTGCTATGACCTGCCGACCTGACATGGCACCACTGAATTTGAAATTTGACCTATGCCCCTTCCTTACTCTGCCACAGGGAAAAAGTCTGTGAAACTGCTGCCTTGTTGGAACTTGGGGTGATCTACATCTGTGTTTCTACACCATGGTCTCTCATATTTGGCTCCAGAATAAACTCTCTCTTGTTGCCTTTGAGGAGAGATGTGGTTTTGTGTCCAGTGGTGCAATGCAGGCTTATCGTAAAATCCCTTCTGTCACTCTTTCTGAGCAGGCACTCCATAAAGGCAAAGCCAGGTTCAGCTTGAGCACCAAGACTCCCAGTGGTGAGAAGCCAGATGAGTTCGGCAACTCTGGTGCAAGCAGACCTGAAGGCGCAGCTACAGGGATTCAACATCACCACAGCCAAGGAAATGAAGCCGGTGGTGGTCGGAGAGCTATCATAATTTTTGTACCATTTCCTCAGCTGAAATATTTCCAGAAAACTCAAGTCCGGCTAGTTCGTAAAGTGGAGAAAAAGTTCAGCGGGAAGCATGTAGTCTTCAGTGCTCAGAGGAGGAGTCTGCCCAAGCCAACCCGGAAAAGCCGTATGAAAAATAAACAAAAGCGCCCCAGAAGCCTCACCCTGCCAGCAGTGCACAATGCCATCCTTGGGGACTTGGTCTTCCCAAGCAGAACTGTGAGCTTCTGAGGATTGTGTGAAACTGGATGACAGCCCCTTACAAGGGTTCATAGCACAGCAGAACAACATGGTGTACAAAGTGGAAACTTTTTCTGGTGTATATAAGAAGATCATAGGCAGAGACATTAATTTTGAATTCCCAGAGTTTCAATTGTAAAAGAAATGAATGAATAAAGTGTCATTCATAGTTTTTTTCAATCCCTTCTGTCTCACTGGTGAGTGTTCCTAATATGCCTATCATCAAAAGCAAATGAGAATGGACTGATTAATAAAACCTGCTCATAGTTTCTCTTAGAAGATCCCAGTAAAGGCTATCCACAAAATGCAAACCATTCTCAGGGCTACTTCTGACACTGGTTCTCATACCCACACCAAAACATCAGCAAGCTAAGCCAGAAGGAAGCCATCCCATGTACCCGGGGAAACTATCAGGTGGTAAAATGAATGTTCAGTTCATTTTATCTTCCAGTGGCAACAGTCAGGGGTATAGGTTAGAGGTCAGTAAACCATGTGGGATTAGTTTCATTTGGGGGTTGGATACAGATGACGAGCTCCCAGTCCCCCTCCTCTCTTTTCTTTAAAAATAAATAGGAGGTACAACCGTGCCTCTAGTATTCCTGAAACCTTCACATTAGTCGACAACGCTGATCTCTAAGTCTCATGTCCTGGCCAACGTGATACATTAAGGTGGAATCTCTGCAATTTATGACTTTTCAGCTCTCTGCTCTCTCGCCTGAGTCAACATCACCAGGGAAACCTTGAGGCTCACTAGTGCCTAAAGCCATTTCCCTTCAATCAGATCCCTAAACAGAGAACAAAGAACATTTTTACCCCTGTCAAGATGCAAGCAGCAGAGTGCCAGTGAGCACGAGCTAGCCAATAGGGTAAAACTCAGGCAGGATAGAGAAGGAACTGCTTGCTTCAGAAGAGGGGCGTGTTACAGAATGCTGAGGGCAGGGTTCCGGCTGGCAGCCAGCGGTGTTCAGAAGAACACCTCACCTCAGGACCATCATTTTACAAACGAAGAATCTGGACATTCATCTGATTCAGCTAAGGTTAATCAGGCAGGGTCAGAGGCAATGTAAGAGTCCACTGCAGGGCCCCAGGCCACTGGGTCACCACAACAGGAAGATTTGGCTGCAAGCTACAGAGACCTTCGTGGCTTTTAAGTAGAAACCCAGTGAGTTCTGCTGTGGAAGGTGGAGATGCAGCCTCCAGCCCTCAGCAGAGCCCTACTACTGAACACAGTCTTCAGACAAGGAACACTTGCTACCCACCACAACAAGAAATTCTATGTGACTCTCTCTTCATTGAACCTGTAGTTTCTGATCCCAGGTTTGGCTCTCGACTGCAAAGGGCGATGGGAAGACTGGTTTGAATGTTTCAGCTTTTGTTTTGTTTTTGTTTTTATTTTTTTTTTAGATTTTTTCAAGACAGGGTTTCTCTATATAACAGCCCTGGCTGTCCTGGACTCACTCTGTAGACCAGGCCGGCCTTGAACTCACAGAGATTCCCCCTGCCTCTGCCTCCCGAGTGCTGGGATTAAAGGCGTGCACCACCACGCCCGGCAGGATGTTTCAGCTTTTATAGTGGAAGGCAGGAAGCATGTGTTCCTGACAGGGAAAGTATTCAGATGCCTACCCTGAAATGACTGGCCCAAGCCCAGGCTTCAGAAAGAGACAGACTTTCCCACAGCAACTGTGGGGCTCCTGAGACAGTGGCAGAAACAGGGACAACGTTGTAACATAAAGGTGATGTGAAAGCGATGTTCCCCGGGTGACCAAACGCCTCGTGGGAAGGACTGTCTCACACAGGGAGCCAGCAAGAGACAGACGCAAGGGTGACAAGAGATTTCCAACAGGCTGGTTGGAGCCAACCAGGCATCGTATGGAACAACAGAGGCTGATGTGGTTCCGAGGAGACAGTGAAGCCACAGTCAGAAGAGCATGTCTGTCCTTCAAAAGCAGCCTCAGTCTTCTCACACTGCCGAGTGCGTGGGCTATGGCCATAGTTACACCCTCACACACAAGTGCACATGTGCATGGTTATCTGTGTGGGTGGCGTGTGTGTATACACAGACACCTATGAAGTGTGTACCTCTCTGCCCCGGTTTACAGCAATATACACAGAACATCCATCTCACTGTATGTAACTTCCTTTTTTGTGATAAACTTCTCTGCTTGAGCTGAGATTACTACTTATGGGTCACTAATCAGAACCTCTGGTCAGTAATTGGGCTGGGGAGGAGGGAAAGGGGGCTTGGGTTTTTCTTTTTCTTTTCTTTCTTTTTTTGAGTTGGGGTTTTTCTGGGTTGCCCAAGCTGGTCTCAAATTCCTGGCCGTGAGCCACCCTCTCATCTTAACCTCCCAAGTAGCCAGGACCACAGCACTGTGCATCCAGCCAAATGTATTTCTTTTGATGAAAAAGATTGTGGGACACTTTCTAAAAATCTATATAGATAATCTCAGACTCTTTCCAACTCTGTTGCCCTAATTACTCCTCTAAGATAAACTGCTGCTATCATCAGAGGGACTAATTTTGTGATTTTTAGCAGATTAGACAGAACAGATTTTTGGCAGCCTGTAGCTATTCAGATGTTTTTCTTTCTAGAATTTATGTATAATACATGAAATAACTGGTGTGAAACCAATTCCATAGAAATATAAAGGCCCTTCACAACACTGCGCATGCCCCTGCTGCAGGGTTTGGAATGTAAAGTCCTTAGGAATTTAAGAAGAAGAGCAAAGTTACACTTCTGACACTTTGAGAGCTTATGAGAACATAGCAGAGGCTGATAATAAACGACTGCCCTCTGGTCAGAGGCACCACACACTTGACACCTATGAGAAGATGCACACCTCTCCACACGGGAACACTTCTGAGCTGGGGATTCCACACCTTGAACTCGGCGGTGCCTCACAATGTCCAGGCACTTAATTTAAACAGCCTAAAATTCATAGATAATTCATATTTGATGCATCAGGGTCTCAGCATCTGCCCGATCTAGAAGTGGATTGTGCAGTTCCCAGTCAGAGTCCTAAGAACTTTCTGCTGTACCAAGGGACCCTAAGGGTTCCAAAGGTCAGGGCTTCACAGAGGAAGTAATAATGGAAATCACAGTGCTGTCTAGGAATGTTCAGAATGCTCCAGACAAGAATGAAAGAGAAGCCAGGTTTCTGATGCTAAGACCCGAGCAAGACCTCAGTGAGTGTGCGTGAAGGGTACTGTGAAGTGGTTGTTCAGGCCTGAGGACCACGTGAGGAAGAGTCCCACCTGTAGAGGAGACGCCTTCTGCAGGGCCTGCCCCGCTCCCATAAGCCGCTCCCAGAACATCATGGGATGGGCATCATCGATTCCCCCTCACAGAAAGGCTAGGCAAGGGAAGCAGGAATGTCTCAGAATGAGCAGGTATAGTCTTCATGAACTAAATAAAAATGTTTCAGTATATTCTCTAAAAGCTGTTGCTAATCCTTAGAGGAGTTCCATGTATATCCTTCATGGAGAAGAAAAATAAATAAAAGGAAAAATATGGTACAAAATGACAGGTGTTGGTTTTTTTATTGTCTGTTTCCCCCAAAGTCCTGGAGCCCCAAGTGCAGCAGCTGTGGATCATGGTTTATGGACAGCAAGGCCCATCTTGAGGGAAGCCTTCAGTCCCTGAAGCAAAGACGAGGTTTTCTGTGACTTAAGAAACCGCTTGGAGGAAGGTTTCTCACCTCTTTCCCCTAATGATGAAATGTCCAACTTTCAGGAGAATATCTTTTATATAAAAACTCATTGACTAGAGGCACGAGCCCCATCTAGTTCAGCAGTTTTATTTAGCTCACATTCTGAGGCATATACAATGACAGGCAGCAAATTAAAGCCACCGAATGCTGCAGACATGTCACAACTAGACAAAATGTTGAATGTTACTGTCGTCGGGACTTTTAGGTTCATTCTCTTGTATAAACAATGGAAAGACAGGCCAGGTCATTTGGAAGATAAAGACAAGAGTTCTGCTTAACACAGCTATGGGCATAAGATGGCAGTGGCCTCATCTAAATGCCACAATGCCACTACCCTAAGGTGAAAGCTGGTGTGTGTTTAGTCAGAAGTGGCCAAGCATTCGTCCTCAAAGCTCACGAGTGGCACAGTGTCTGCCCAGGACTCTTCAGGTCCTGGGTGCGGCCTCTCCCAGGACCACAGAGTAAAAGAAGTTAAAACCACTGCAAAACAAGGACAGTCTGCTCGGGGCCTCGGAATTCCTGCAGCCCCGCACAGTGCCATCTCCTTGTGTTCACTTGTTTTCTCAGAAGATCAATCAGAAAAAAGCAACAGAGAAAGCAAACAGTCTGTCTTAATTTTCCTCTCTTTGAGTGCAGCCCAAAGCCTCCTGAAATTCCTCTAAAGATGAGAGGTGCTGCCCGTGGCCACACATGCACTCACTTTAAGAAATACAAGAACGTGCCACACATGGAAGCTCATACCTATAATCCCACCAGTCAGGAAGCTGAGGCAGGAGGATTGCTGCAAGTTCCAGTCTGGACTACATAGTGAGTTCAAGTTAACCTGGGATACAGTATGAGATTCTGTCAGGAAGTAAGAAGGGAAGTGTGACTGAGAACTCCTGACAGAAGCTGTGTCTGCAGAGCTACAAGGTTGGGGACCTAGTTACGACTCCTTTCAGGCCACATTTAGCCCCTGAAGTCACTCCTTTCCTACCTCTGACATCCTGATAAACAGATAAAAAAACCTTTGGAATGTACTAACCTAACCCTACCCACCACCAACGGACAGCTAAGGAAGTTTTCAGGTGACATCTGGGGCCACAAGTGAGAATCCGTCATCCCGCTGTAACCTACCTCTCTGATATTTCCACCAAAGTAAAAATTGGTTATAATTTTTTATTATAATGTTCTTTGTTCTCTTACTATAAAATTCATAAATAATCCATCCCTATTAGGAAACATAGAAGGGAGGTAACATAAACTGTGTGTTCCTGAGGCCATGGTTACTTATATTTGGCTCCAGAATATACTATCTTTTAATTCCTTTGAACTGACTGCTGTGTTTTATGTGGAAGGAAGGAAGGAAGGGAGGGAGGGAGGGAGAGAGGGAGGGAGAGAGGGAGGGAGGGGGAGAGAGAGGGAGGAAAGATTGGCTTAATGTGTACTCTTATTACTATTTCTGAAGGCCATATTTGTTGATACAAAAAAAATCAACTTAGAGTATTGGAGTTTAGAATCTTAAAACTAATTTCACAGTGGGAATTATTTAAATAATCCTAAAATGCAAAGATATGATGAGCTCATCTGCCCATGTGAGACGACCTACAGACCCCACCTTTCCAGTAACCCCTGAAGACCTTCACCCTACCTACCTCTCATGGGAGACTTCATGGCAGCTTCCACCATCCCCACCAGGAGCTGGAGACTCTTGGGGTCTTGAGCCAGCCCGGATGCAAAGGCTGCCAGAGCATCTGCATGACGTCCAAGGTACTGGAGGGCAACACCCTGTCGGAAGTACGCCTGGAATCACAGAGAGGATAACAAAGATTTTCATTTATCACACTGCTGTCCAGAGTGCCCATGGGGAATCTTTATCAGGGCTACGAATGCGAAGCCTGGGGCTCAAGAGCAGTATAAAGGGGTGATAACTACAGAAATCATTTCTTCTAAACATCACGAATTTTATTTCTTTCATTAATTTACATTTGTTTTCCTTTCATTTCTCAGACACACTGATTCTGTTCTGTTCATTGGCATTTACTCTCATATTGCTTCCAAATGGTTTAAAGCACAGTTCTTGGGCTGGAAGGATAGCTCAGTGGGCACAGTGCTCTCCCACCATGCATGAAGCCCTGGGTTCCACCCCCAGCACCACAAGAAGGCGGTGTGGTAGCCATCAGAAACTCTCAGTCTGAACTGGCTGTGGTATCCCTGCAATCCGAGCAGCAGAAACACAGGAAGGAGGGGTCATCAGGTCAAAGCTACCCTGCCGTAGAGCAAGTCTGAGACTCCCTCCTTGAGGGTGGCCATTTGGAGATTTCCCAATATCTTACCAAGGCACCTAGTATGGCATCTTGATAAGGAGAGCAAAACATGACTATGTCACACTGTCCCCTGTCACATCATGCTACAGTTCTCTTCTGTTGCCTGATAGAACACTGACTGAAAACAACCTGGAGAAGAAAAGGCTTTATCTGACTCATGAACACCACTGTATCATCAAGAGAAAGCAGGAACACAAGCTGGGAATGTCTGGGGACTGAAATAGAGACCCTGGAGGAATGTTGCTTACTGTTCACTTGCTCTTACTGCCCAACTGCCTAGGGATGGAACTGCTCATGGTGGGCTGGGCCCTTCTAGGTCAAGTAGCAATTAAGAAAATGTCCACAGACATGCCCATAGGTCATTCTGGGCACGCACACACCACTGTTTTAAAAATCAGTTTGGACACACACACACACACACACCTCTGTTTTGATTGGTTGGTTGTTGTTTGAAATAGGGTCTCACTGTGTAGCCCTGGCTGGCTCCTACCTATTTGTGACTATTCTTCTGCCTTCCTTCAGTCACCATACCTGGCTATGGATAGACGCTTTGTGGGGTTTCAAAAGTATTTTTAGAATGTTACCTAAAATATGCGCGTTTTGCTTCAAAACAACCAAGATTACTGTCCTTTGTGTCCTTCAACGGGTCAGTTTTAAAACTGGTCAAAGCAGTGTGAACTGGTAAAAACAGGAGATCATTTTCCTTTCAGGTAACTGAAGAAATTATCAGAGAATTGGGAATGGGTTAACTATAGAATTCTTTTAAAATTCTGTTTGTGGGTGTGCTCCAGTACACACACGTGAGGGTGGAGGTCAGCCTCGGGTGCTGTTTCTCAGGGACACCCACAGTGTTTTCTGGGTCTAGGTCTCTCTCTCCCTGGGATCTTTATCTATCTGTCCAACCCGGACCACAGCTGAGACCACAGGCATGGGCCAGCGTACCCAGCTCTTAACATGGATTCTTTTCTTGTGGACTAAGGTTTCTGGAGCTTTCCAGGTAAACAATTTACCAACTAAGCTATTTCCCCAGACCCTAAATTTAGAGTTTATATAATTTGAAGCCAGTTTTGTGAAGTACAGTTAGCTTTTCAAATACACAGAGAACAATCTTCTGAATGAATGGAAGGTCTTTGTGGTGCACAGACAAATATGAAGGCAAAACACCCAGGCAAATAAAATAAAATAGTAAGCCAGATGTGGTGGCGTACACCTTTAATCCCAGCACTCAGGAGGCAGAGGTAGGCGGATCTCTGTGAGTTCAAGGCCAGCCTGGTCTACAGAGTGAGTTCCAGGACAACCAGGGCTACACAGAGAGCCCTGTCTCAAAAAACCTAAATAATAATAATAACAATAATAAATAAATAAATGTATTTTAAAAGTAACATTATTAATGTGCTCAATTTTTGTACGTCTATCTCTAAATAAGTAGCTTCTTAGTGTATATACTCTTACAATATTGTTTACAACACAAATTTAACTTTGTTCAGTTACATACACTTGGCCATTTTCACAAATGATATCCATGAGATCTAAATGAAGTTTCAAACTCTCAAACTACTGCTTAAAATATACTTCTACAATTTTCTATCACACAAACACAAGAACATGAGAGCAGGTGATTTTTTGTGTTTCCACATAAATCCACTTATTTCATGTCTGTGGCAGCATGTTGAGGTAATCTGAAGAAGGTAAGGCTTTTCTGGGTTTCTACTGAGAACTAGACCATAAACAGAATGAACACTCAAATGATCATGGGCTATTCTGTCTCTACGGGTTTAAACTAGCAGCAGCTGTTAAAACGTGGGCATAGTAAGACGATGAACCGTAAGTGTGCGTTCTTCACTTCCTCCCACTAGACTCGGGGACTGTTTCCATCTTTAATGTGTTTGCAGATATTTTTTCATTATCCACTCATGTCATATTTTAGGGGGTTCCAGTAATACAGCCCCCCCACCCAGAAATAACCATAGTTCTATGGGTCTTGAAGAGATGCTTAACTACAAATACACTCTGGTTTATATAGTGTGTGTGTGTGTAGCTCTGATGTGGTGGTGCACCCAGGAAATCCCAGGACCCAGGGAGGCTGTGACAGGAGGATTGTCAAGAATCTGATGCCAGCCTGATCTGCTCAGTGGTTTTCAGACCAGCCTGGGTTCCAGTGTGAGACCCTACCTCAAAATAAATGATAAATACTTAACACATATGCAAACAAACATGTCAGGTATCTATAAGTAAGAATTACTGCTTATAGAGGGAGATAAAGAAGAGCTATTGGTTCCAGGTATGTATTATAAGAAACAAAAATCTTAAATATTTAGTTTTAATTTTGAAAAGTTCTTGTATGCTTAAAACAAAACTGAGTCATCCAGACCAGCATGGTGGCCCACGCCTTTAATCCCAGCCCTCAGGAGGCAGAGGCAGGTGGGTCTCTGTGAGTTCAAGCCCAGCCTGGTCTACAGGTCTGGTCTAGGACAGGCAGGGCTACACAGAGAAATCCTGTCTCGAAAAACCTAAAAAAAACCCTAAGTCATCCATTATTTCACTGAGAGATCAGTGATGTCATAGTTTATCAAGTAAAATTACAGTATGTCTTATTCAGCTTACTCTGGGGAAATAAGCCAAATTCAGTAAAATTCAGTGAACAACAGATACTCAGGGTGCAAGGCAAAGACAGACACCAAAGATTCTCTTCTGATCTTACAAACATGCCATGGCATGCCTAAATTCATATGCGCGCAAACACACACACACACACACACACATACACGCACGTACATACATGCACACACGTACATACATACACACACATGTACACATGCACATAAAGGTGCAAGTCCTGGTCTCAAGTGACATGGTGGTGCCAGAGACTCTGCTAGTTTCATCTTCAGACTCCAAGTGAAATGAGAGGGTAACATTGGCCCTCATGCTTCCTACAGCTTTAGATTCCTTTTCTCAGAAGCAAAGAGAAGGCTCAGAGGTCTTCCTCAGTTCCCCACATCCTCCAGATACGTCAGCTCGCGGTGCTCAGATGGAACAAGGCACCACATCTGAACAACATGGTCTACACTGAGTGGGGCTCTCCTAGCTCTTCTTCCAGCAACAGCAAGTCACTACAGATGAAATTAATTCTTTAGGTTTCTGTGAACACAATAAAATTTAAGTTGATAATGATGAAAACTGGATTGTAGTTTATTGTGACAGGATAGGGAATTCAACACAGCACTTGACAGAGACTAGAACAGCCTTCTTTGTTAGCTAATGAGAAAAGATTTAACAAGAACACATGATTCTAGACTAAGACAATATAGAGAATTCAAATACATACTTAAGCATTAAAAATATTATTCACCCTTGTCCTGGGTCTACCCAGGTGAGTCCAACTGCTGCTGCCTGCCACATATCCTCCACAACCTGTAGATGTAGCCTAGAATCCACATCCAGTGCCCTGGCCTAGACTAGCCACAACTGCTTGCCCCCTGCAGTCAAGGCTTCCACAAGGAGCTGCCCTGTCAGCCCTAACCCCCACAGCAGCCAGCCTCTCCACCCAGCAGATAGATTCTGCACATATCATTCTCCAGGATGTAGCCGAACAAGTCATCTGCACAAAAAGCAGGGGGAGAAACATCATAATTAAATGAAATCATACATCAGATGGACTAAACAGGTATCTATAGAATATTCCACCTAAATACCATATACATTCTACTCAGCAGCAAATGGAAGCTTTTCTAAAATACCACATCCAGGGGGCACAATGCAAATCTACAAATTCAGAAAGATTGAAATAATTCCACATATTCCAAATGACCACAATGCAATAAAACTTAAATTTGACAGCAAACAAATCTCTAGTAAATGCACAAACTCATGGAGATTAAATAACTCATTACTGGATGATGAATGGGTCAAAGAAGAAATCAAGACAGGAAAAAAACATTCCTGGGCCTCAATGAAAAAGAAGACACAACACAACAAAACCCCTGGGACAGAATGAAAGCAGTCCATTGGGGGAAACTCATAGCTCCAAATCCAACTGCAGTTGATAGCAAGAAATAATAAAATCAGAGTAGAAATCAGTGAAATAGAAGCAAAGGGAGCAACAACAACAAACCCAATGAATCCAAGAGCTGCTTCTTTGAGAAGAGAAAGAAGATCAACAGACTCTTGGCCCAACTAACCAGAGAGAGAGAGAGAGAGAGAGAGAGAGAGAGAGACCCAAATAAAAAGTATCAGAAATGAACCGGGAAACATTACAACAGATAGCAAAGAAACTCAGAATATTATAAGAGAATACTGTAAAAACCTGTACAGTATTTAAGCTGGGAAACCTAAAAGAAATGGATGAATTTCTAGATTCAGGCAAACAACCAAAATCAAACCAAGAAGAGGCCAATGGAACAAAATTAAAGGCCCAAACATGAGTATACATAACTTCAGCCATTTAATTTATGACAAAGACACCACAAACATAAGCCAGAGAAAAGAAATCATCTTCAACAAGTGGCCCTGGAAAAACTGGATGTCCACATCCAGAAGGAAAAAAGAGGTTCGGCCAATCAGACCCTTATCTACCCTGTTGCACAAAACCTAACTCCAAATGGATCAAGACCTAAACCTGAAATATTGAAACTGCCAGAGGAAATATTGGCAGTTATCCTACGTGACAGATATACAGGAAAAGACTTCCTGAACGTGACTATATTTGCCTCCAAATTAAAGCCAACAGTTGACGGGGGGGGGGGGGCTTCATAAAATTTGAAAGCTTCTACACAGGTAAAGAAACAAGCAGGTGGAGAGGAAGCCCACAGAGGGAAGAGAATCTTTGCCAGCTATACATCTGACAGAAGATTCATATCCAGAATATATAAAGCTTTAAAAAAAATAAAAAAAAAATAAAACTACAACAATGAAAACCAACCAATTCAAAAAAAATGGGCCCTGGTTTGATCTAAACAGAGAGCTCTCAAAACAAGAAATAAAACTGGCTAAGAAATATCTCAAGAAAACCTATTCATAGTCATTAGCCATAGGGGACATGCAAATCAAAACAACTTTGAGATAATGCAATGTAAGGTGGAGAAGGAGGAGTGATATTGGGTGCTTGCTGGAGAACACAGAACATAGGTGAGGACTCATGAGCCTCGAAAGGGGATACATGGCTAGTTATTTTTCTAGTTTCAACTCTGTGGTAGATTTGAGGGTTGGTTTTTTTTTTTTTTTCTCTTTTGAAAGAGTTAGGTTCTTTTGTGTGTGTGGCATAGAAATGCACTGATAATGAAAGAGTTAATAAGATCCAAATCCAAGCTCCAATGCATTAGAGTAGCTGTTCTAACTGTATAGATGTTCATTGAGAAAGATGCACTTAGGGTCTAGGCAAGCACTGATCGAGTGGCTATGTTAATCCACCTGTGAGATATTTTTTGTTTGCATGTCCTTTGAAGTAGTGGGTTTTATTTAAAAAATACATTACTTGAGTCTGGAGTAAGAACACTTGGTCTTGGAGAGAAACCAGGTTTGATACCCACATGGTGGCTTACAACCCTGCTAACTCCAGTTCCAAGGGATCCAGCACCCTCTTCTGGCCACTACAGGCACCAGGCACACACATGGTACACATAAACATATACAGACAAAACAATCATACACATAAAATAAGTCTTAAGAAATGTTTAAAAATATTATCCAATTCTAATCTCTGCCTCAGTCACCTGTCTCCTTGCTCCAAAAAGTCTTGAGCAACTGGGAAGCCATATGATTGAGCAAGAACTTGTTGCTAAAAACCTTACAGATAACATCTTTTGTACCTGGTAAAAAGTAATTTGAATTATTGAGTCCAGGGAGATAACATCAGCTACCCCAGGAGCCTGCTGCCAGCCCCAACCACGGCCACTGTCAGGGTGTACGGAGATTCACAGCTGTTAACCACAACAGCAAGAAGCTGGCATAACATCAAAGGTCCACACCACTGCTGCTGCTTTTGTAAGCCGCAAATTTCCCCTTGTTTTGATTTTAAAATGAGGGTAAACAGAAGAGCTGGCTGATTCTGGCTCTTTAAAAAACAATACTATTGACTTATACTGTAAAACAATGTGGTCAGAAATGAAAAAGATCCCATGTTGCCTAACACTGGTGCAAATATAATGACTACATCCACCTGTTACAGAAAAGGACAAAACCAGAGGATATGTGAATGGTGATTTTTTTTTTAAAGGATAGGCATGGTTTGAAGTTTTAATTTTCAGTTTTCTGAAAGTTAACATTCCTTACTGAATAGGATCCATTTCCATACTACAATTTCCACCTTCCTAGGTGCAAAAGGAGGGGTGACAGGGACACAGGACTGAAAAGCAACAATGTAGAAACATGACACACTCCTCCCTGTGAGAGACTTTCAGCCTGATTCACGGATTATTAGGATTGAGCCCAAATTTCCTGAGGCCCAAGCCTGATAACCACCTCAGACTTTAAAAAGAATTCACTATTGTCCTATCCGTCTACTGCTGCAAATTCTCCTCTGATGATCTCATAGATCCATCCCTTTTAAAACATTTCCTCAGACCTTCCTAAGTTACTCACTTATTTCCCAGCCCTATGCCCATGTGCCATTGCTTCACCAGAGTTTACCTCTGCCATTTGGTACCGTGCGACACCAGTTAACCACTGCACATGAAAGTTGTCCCCAAACACTGAGCCTACAAAGCCAACCAACCTTGGATACCACGCTCCTTCTCTGGTCCACACAATGTCTTTGATGAAAGAATTAATGGTATGTAATTAGCCTCCAAATCAGCATTTTGCGGGGGAATTGTTCTAGTTGTAAAATTCAAACCATGGAGGCCGAAATGAAGCAAAATCAGAAATGACACAGACAATTTATGAACATGAATATTTAATCTCTATCCCATTACAACTCTTGATTGTAGAACAATTTTTAATGAATTGGATACAGAGAAATACATTTCATTAACCTTTCATATAAATCTATTATTATTGAACCAAACGGGCCACTGTACTTGCAATTCAGTTCAATGTTAATTAGGTTGTGAGTGGGAGGTTTTAAAACACAGAGAAACACATCAGCAAACCCAGGTCTGTTAGTTTGTGGCCACAATACAATTTGCTACACTTCCTTTATTTTCTGATATTTTCAAGTGAGTTTCTTTTGCTTATATTTGTGGATACCTTATATTGAAAATAAAATAAAGCCTGAAGAATCCATGAGAATACGTTGCCACTGTGGCAAATGTGTTTCTCCTGCCTAGCTGGGAGTAATCACTCCAGGAAAGTACGTGTCTGTTTTTGCTATTTTTTTAAACTGATCTGTCTTATTCTATGTTGAAAGAACATGTGAATAATCAGGGGTTGCTGTAGTCATGTTGTCTGGAACCCAGGATCAGAAGACCAGACTGCCTAACATAACGTTCCAACTGGATCTGCAGCTGTGAGTTGTTTTTCTTTCCGTTCTTGGCTTCTAGTCTGTCCAGATTCGAAATCTAAAGGAAAGCTGCTCTCTATTCTAATTGTCCCATCCTATCAACTATTTCTTTTCCCAAAATTAATTTTAGATTAATTATATCAAAAGTGTTATTAACCAAAGTGTGGTGAGAAAAACCATAGGTTGATAAGCGTTTAAAAAAAAAAAAAGACAAAGTGTCAAACCAGGGCTTAAATAAGTAAGTGGATGCCACTCCCAGCACTGAGTCAGTGCATTAAATGTGCAAACCTCATCTGCAGTGTCTTGTCTAAGCTTTAAAAGCACAATCAAAGGTGCCCAAGGCTGCAGAACAACGGCCCTAAACTTCCAGTAGCTGCTGCTTTCTTTCCACAGCTATCGAGTATGGAGCCTATAAACTCAGGCCAAGAAGAAAACCAGGGGATTTCCTGAACTCTCTCAAAAACCATCTGTTTTCAGCATGAGTCTGTGGCTCTGCCCTGCCAGCTCTCCCTCCTCCACCCAGAACACAGAGAACACACAGAGAAGATGCTTTCACACATAGCCAGGGGGCGAGAGGGGACCGAAACACACTACTGGTGGGCAAAGAGCAAGAGCAGACCAGGAGACCCTAACCCCAGCATCAAGAGAAGGAAGCAGCCTCAGGTCATACTGACGCAAAAGGACACCTGGAAATCAGCCATGATGTAGCCATCCCAGATGCCACCGGGTGGATGCGAATCAGTCCCTTCCAGAATGGTCTATGAAAATTACTATGGGCAGCCACATACTGGGTGGGATGCAGGAGTTCACACAGGATTCCTGGGCAGGGATGATTCCAGCAGGAAGGGTTGGCCTTTGGTCCACTCTGGTTACCAGCTCTTGCTTTCTACTCACAGTAAATTAATGAAAGTCCACAGCACTGTACCAGAGATATGTGCACAGCCACACTTAGGAAAGCAGAGCTACATAAAGTTTTACAAAAAGAGTTTTTTTGTTTGGTTGGTTGGGTTGGTTTATTTATTTATTTATTTATTTGTTTGTTTGTTGGTTTTGGTTATTGGTTTTTGGTTTTTCGAGACAGGGTTTCTCTATATACACCTGGCTATCTTGCACTCAGTTTGCAGACCAGGCTGGCCTTGAACTCAGAGATCTGCCTGCTTCTGCCTCCCAAGTGCTGGAATTAAAGGTGTGCGATACCATGCCTAACCCGAAAAAGAGTATTTTTAATCAATAAAATTTCAAAATATGTTAGTGTGCATGTCAGTCAGAGGACACACCAACTCTCTTCCCCCACTTTTACTGGGGTTCCAGGCCACCCTCTTCCTTTTACTGGGGTTCCAGGCCACCCTCTTCTTCAGCAAACACCTTTAACTGCTGAGCCACCTCACCAGCCCCACACAAGTGTCTGAAGCAATTTGGGGTTCATAGCAGAGCTGAACAGTAAGCACCCCCCTCCTCCCTGCTCCTACACAAGCCTCTCATAGGACAATGCACGTGTTACAGAGAAATCACTTTGTATAATAAACGATGGTACAAAATAAAGAGTTCACGAGATGTTTTTATGACAGGCAGTTAATAAGATTTTATTATGGCAGAACACTTTAAATATAAATTTGAACATATTAAACATTTTTAGTAATTCTCTGGGAGTCCCATTCGTGCATACAAGTATCTTGATCATATTCACTCCTCACCCTAACTCCTCCCAGATCCATCGTCCACTCCCTCCTCCCAGCTTTGTGTTATCTTTTATTTGTTCAAGAACTCACCTAAACCAATTTGTGCTGTCGATATGCTCGTGGGCGTGCAACCCCGCTCTGGAGCAGCGGCTACTTCCTAACGCTGCAACCCTTTAACACAGCTGCTCGTGTTGTGGTGACCCCCAAGTATATTATTATTTCCGTTGCTACTTCATAACTGTAATTTTGTTACTGTTGTGAATTGTACTGTAAATATTTTTGGAGACAGAGGTTTGACTTAAGGGGTTGCAACCCACAGGTTGACAGGCACTGAGATGGATACATAATGGTGTTTAGACAAGGGGTCAGCGCTCAGCAAGGAAAGGAACAAACTGAAGCACACAGCAGCAGGTGAAAGTCAGAGGTCAAAGCTGAGCGCACACACCGCTTTCCAGAGATCGGTGTCCTGCACTGTTCTACTTCTATGACATTTTGGAAAAGGCAAAAGTACAGCAGACTTCCATTGCTGGGGTATGACGGTCAGGAAAGGGTGATACAAAGAGTATCAGAGTTTGGGGGTGTCAGAGCATGATCTGACACATGTTAATCCATGTTAAAAATTCAAGTAGCACACACACTCTATCTCTCTCACACTCACACACACTCTCACACACACACACACACACTCACAATCTCACACTCTAGCTGAAAAGCACGGAGGCAGGTAGCAGTGCAAACCTCAGTATGATGAAAAGAATACAGAAAGGGAACACACACCTTGTATAAAATAGAAAAAAAAAACACGATAGAATAAAAAGAGACATTTAGATTCGTGTTACATTCTTATTGATGTGCAGTATTCAAAGACCAGAAGTTAAACTGTATTAATTAGGATTAAGAATGGATTAAAAAATAGGGGCTGTTTCAGTGGTTAAGCACTTGCCATGCACACAAGAGACCCTGAGCTCAGATCCCCTGAGCCCACACAAATGTCAGATGAAGCGGGTAGACTTCTTGTAATCTAAGCCTCAGAAGGTAGGGATGGGATCCCCAGATCTAGCTAGTACTGAGATTAGCTGCGTGAATGAACTCTGGGTTTGACTAAGAATGTCCAAGAGTAAGGTGCAGAATGGTGGAGGAGGAAGATTCCCAGTACTCTCCTTAGGCCTACACATGCACCTGCACACACGTGTGCCCGAGCACACGACAGCACATATACACAGGAAAAGAAGGAAAAGAGAATGTATACAACTGTGTAGAGTAAATCTCATTATTCACAGACTTTGTTTATGAATTTTATTAGTTACTAAACTTTATTTACAACTCTAAAGCCAGAAAGATCTGAGTGACAAGACCTACATGAGACCATCAGAGGCCAAGCCAGCTGAAACGTGGCATTCCCGCAGGTGACTTGCCTGAGTTAGAAGCACAGAACTGGATGCTGCCTATGTCCGTAAATACAAGAAGGCCACAGCGTGCCTTACCAGGCACGGTTAGGTAAGCTTGCTCAGGTTCCGGTCAGAGTGTTGTTGGCCTTGGGTGCAATGTGAATGAACCAACATGCACAACAGATAATTGAACAGAAACACACATAAAACCAGGTCTTGTACTGATCCACTAATGAAAATGCTGAGACCAGAGACTCATGGGAACCCACCCCTGCATTTTTACTCAGAACAACGGTTCAGTATTTGATGAGTCATTATTTGCGGTAGTGCCTCAGAACATAATTATCAAAAATAACGATTATTATATGTTTTAATTAGAAGGAAGAAAGACCCCCCTCGGTGTCTGCCCCTGGCTCTGAAGCAGCAGGCAGAGACTGCAATTCGCTGCCATCTCCTAGAGTTCCGAGGCAGGGAGATACAAATAACGGTCCGATCACTGACAGTGAGTAGAGCCACTGTGTTATTAACCCTGCTCACGAGTAGCCAGCAGTCTTCCTGAGTGTTCCTTCAAACCAGCACCTACCAGACAGCTCTGAGGCACCATGCCAGGGAAGACTGACAAGAGACAGACAGACAGAGCTAATGCCTGCCCAGCAGAGCCACAGCTAAAGAGACAAACAGGGAACAAATACACAGACAGAAACTAACAGACCACTTAGGGAGGTAAAGAAATGTGCTCAGGGTCCGGAGAGATGACTCCACGATTAGAAGTACTTGCTGTTCTTCTAAGAGGATCAGAGTCTGGATCCCAGCACCACGTTGGGGGCTCACGACCTCCAGCTGCAGAAGACAGGACACCCTCTTCTGGCCTCCCCAGGTATCTGTATATGTCCAGGTGTGCGTGTGCTAGTATGTGTGGGTGTGAGGTTTTTTTGTTTTTTTTTTTAATTAGATCTTTAAAACACTCTGGATGTCAGGGCATTCTGTCAGCCAGACCCCTCCCCCGTGAGACACAGAAAGAAAATGGCTTCTATTTTATAAAAACAGAGGGCAGGAGAGTTAAAGTTCATAGACTTCCTCCATACACTACAGGTACTCTAACAAGCATCTTCTCTGCACATGCCCACGCTCAGGACTCAGGTTTCCTAGGTTTCTTCTTTGTTTTCCTGGATATTTATTTATGCAACTGTCCTAGGTAAATGGACCGGTCGGGGCATAAATCAACTCTTCTTTGCTTTTAGAAAACCTATTGTAGTGGAGCAGATAACATCCCAGGGTCTCAGGAGCATGGCAAGTTGAAAGTCTCTTTCTAACCTAAAATTTCATATTCAATAATCAAGAGATAATGCCAAACAGCAACTTCAGGTCTCTGGACAATCTGCACCATTTTTAAATTTTTATTTATTCATTTATTCATTTTATATCCCGATTGTATCCCCCTCCCTTCTATCCACCCATTCCCAACCTCTTCCCCTTTTCCCTCCTCCCCTTCTCCTCAGAAAAGGGAACCCCCCACACACACCCAACAACCCATCCCGGCTTTTCAGGTCACATCAGGACTAAGAGCATCCTCTCCCACTGAGGCCAGCCAGGGTAGTCCAGCTAGGGTAAGGTGATCCTAACAGGCAATAGAGTCTGTGTCAGGGAGAGTCTCCGCTCCTCTTGCTAGGGGATCTACGTGAAGACCGAGCTGCCTATCATCTACAAATGTGAAGGGAGTCTATGTCTAGACCATACATGCTTTTTGGATGGTGCTTCAGTCTCTGTAACCCCCAGGAGCCTAGGTTAGTTGGCTCTGTTGGTCCTCTTGTGAAGTTCTTCTCCCCTCCATATGCCACTATTCTTCCTCCCACTCTTCTACAAGACTCTCCAAGCTCCACTTAATGTTTGGCTGTGTGTCCCAGCATTTGTTTTGATCTGCTTCTGGATGGGGCCTCTCATATGACAGTTATGTTAGGTTCCTGTCTGCAAGCACAGCAGAGTATCACTAATAGTGGCGGGAGTTGGCTCTCTCCCATGGGGTGGGTCTCAAGTTGTGCCAGTCATTGGTTGGCCATTCCCTTAACACATTTTGTATGCAGGGTAACTTATGAGTGGAAGGTTTTGTGGGTGGGTTGGCGTCCCCCTCCCTCCACGGGAAGTCCTGCCAGGCTAAGAGGTGGCACTTCCATCTCCATGTCCTCCATTGCTAGGGGTCTCAGCCAGGATCATCCCTGTATCCACCCAGGAGACTAACCCTTTTACTGGTCTCCTTATATCATTTTTTTAAAAGTAGTGCACTAAGATTCAATACGATTTAGTTTGCCGATAATCTACTTCATCCTCCTGATGTGCTGTTCTTGTGACAGCAGCTCCAATAAGGAAATAGCAGGGGTGGAGAAAATTAATTCTTAAAAAAGGGAAAAGAGCTGTCAGAACAACATAACAGATTCTAACAGTTAGAAAGTTAAGTGCTTTGACTGAGAAATCTTCAAGTCTCGTTCAAGGTTTCTATTGCTGTAGCACCTACTTCCTAGGGTTAACTGTATTTTTTTTTTTTATTAACCACGAAGCAGGCACAACCATATAATAGTGCAATGAACCTCACCAGCTGAGCAGATCCAGATCCTCATGTTCTACCTGACAGGTAAATTTCACTCATCGATGAACCTTTTCCGGAGCTCACCAACTGCCAACGTCATTCCTTCCCTTACTGAAGCTCTCTTTCCATAAAACATGTCAAAACAGCACTTTTAGTATTTGACAAATTTGAAATGACAGGATCAAAACCGATTATTTCTAATGAAAAATGCCCTGGGTGTATTCTCATGGAACTATTTTGCCTTTCAAGAGTGTGTTTCATACCCACTGCCCGCTGATTGCACTCACTGTTCAAGGACGTACAGGAAGAAATAATCTTAGTGAAAAGCTCACAGACGTTTGGGTACATGTGTAAAAGCTGCATGTTAATGACAAAGCTGTCTGGAGCAGTTAAGAGCAAATGCAGATGTGAATTTAGATAGGTTTTCTCCAACTTACAGAAAAATTCTTCCAAAAACTCACTCTGAAGTCAGTTGTTTCAGACAGTTTAAATTTTTTCCCAATGACTGGTCACAATTTGTAGCTATAACCTCAGGCAGTTCACAATGGTTTGTCCCTAAGTCACTGCATTACAAATCAAATTATGCAGCTGTGCCTGTTTCATGGTTATTTTAAAAAACAGTTAATCCTAGGGAACAGGTGCTACAGCACTATAAGATTTCTCAGTCAAAATAGTTAACTTTCTAACTGTTAGAATCTGTTACAGTATTATAGAATGGAGAAGAAATGTAACCTACGTTTATTAGGTTACTAAAAACGTTTACATTAGTAATCTCAGTGAGTTTTAAACATTCTACACATCCTTTAAAGGCAAAAGGATTGGAGCAGTGCTGCTAAAGGTGGGCTAGCCCAAGGCAAAACCGGAAACTGTCAGGAAACCCAGAACCAATGAATCGTCTCTGAGGCCACAGCTCCAGTTCTGTGCCTTTAAACAAGGCTTACAGCCGGGCAGTGGTGGCGCACACCTTTAATCCCAGCACTTGGGAGGCAGAGGCAGGCAGATCTTTGCGAGTTTGAGGCCAGCCTGGTCTACAAAGTGAGTCCAGGACAGCCAGGGCTACACAGAGAAACCCTGTCTCGAAAAACCAAAAAAAAAAAAAAAAAAAAAAAAAACAAGGTTTACAGGTGGGGATCTTTAAGTACTTTTAAAACAGAAATGTAAAGATTCTATTCTCAAAGACCAAAGAGTACAGAGACAAGCTGGCACAGCCCTGTATGTCCCAATTACTGGATGAACAAAGTAGAAGTAGAAGGTGAGATCCTCCAAGGCAGTGTTCAGCTGGAAAACAGCGGACCCTCATCTGTGCACCTCCGGCCCAGCTTTCCCTGGATGTGCAACTCTGACCACTTCTAGTTCATTACTTAAACTCACAATCTTTCAAACTCTCAGTTCTCCATCCTTATCTTTTAATGCCACAACCCAGAGGGAGTAAATACACATTTACACCTTTTCTGTGACTGGCCATGCTCCCTGACCAGGAAAAATATGGATTTAACCACCAGGCTGCTTTGCCCATAAAGCTCCGGGCTTGAAAAGGCTGCACTGTCCCTTCGGGAGAAGCTACCCGCATTAACATCAACTAAGTAGATCCTGACTTGTCCAGAGAAATGCAAATGATACTCAGTTGCATCAACTTTGGAAACTACTGAAACAAATTAAGAAACTCATTTCAAGCTGTTTGAAAAGAATGCAGGTTGACACTTGCAAATGAGTCTACCACAGAAAGGTAGATCTGATTTGCCGGCACCATCTCAAATGCTCCCAGGGATGAATATTCAGGGCTTACATATCAATTTTTAATGTAATAGAATCCCGGATGCTTAAAAAGTAGGTTCCACTTCATAATCTGGCATCTTCTCTACATCCTTTCAGGAGACATTAATTTTTTAAAAAGTTCTTTTAACTCATCTCCTAACAGACATTTTTAACCACTGCGAGTTCAAAGCTGACGCACAAAACCTCTAGTTTAATTGATAGCTCATGAAGGAATCCGTGTTAATGATAAAGCTGCAACCATAATTAAGTACAAATACTAACGTGATGGAGTGTGGGTTCAGAGTGTCTCAGTTTCAAAGTCTTTGAAAAAGAACTCGCATCACTTTCTGAAGCTCTCAAAAGAGAATATTTAATATTCCAATATATTAGAATAGATACAGATAGCAGTCGGGCTGATTGTTCCCAGCAGGGTCCTGGTTATAACTAATGGAAAATGTTAAGTGGTCACATGCCATGTGACCCTGGCTAATAATAAGTAGCCTCTGGAAGGATGGATCAGTGATTTCAGGGCATGCACGGTGAAGCAGAAGACCCAGAGACCTCTTAAGAAATGACAAAATCTTCGGACCCCTTAGCATACTGGCTCACAGCAATGAAAAAGAAATGCTTGTTTTTAAAACACACTTTACATCCACATTTAAATGCCTAATTAATCCTCATAATTAAATGCAACCACTTTCTTTGCAAGATCTTTATTTCCATAAACTCTGGAAGTTAATGGAAATCATTGTGTCATTATGGTTGGGGTAATACATGCCTGTTGGTCAATATGCCCTGAACCTTAACAGGCAGTTAACTAATTCAGTTGGAAACAAGACCAATAGTTCTTAATGGCCTCTAATTTCACCACAAGAGTCCACCCGTATGAACTATGGATGGCTTTCATGAGCTCTTACTACAGCAGAGAACAGCAATTTAAATGTAAAAACACATGCATTTGAATTCAAATGCTCACCCTGATTTCATTTGCCAAGGAGACCACAGATCAGAAATGGTCCTTCCCAGAGAAGTATTTCAGTGCAATGCACAGAGCCAATGCAAATAGAAATAAAGCAACTTTAAATACAAGAGACAATTTACACTATTTGAAAATCATTTACATTTTCTTTTGCCTCTTTCAAGTAATTTGAATATTTTTTTTAAATCATACAAAAGGAACGACTGTAAATATACTTCATAATAAAAGAAAAAGGGGCCGGGCGGTGGTGGCTCACGCCTTTAATCCCAGCACTTGGGAGGCAGAGGCAGGCGGATCTCTGTGAGTTCGAGGCCAGCCTGGTCTACAAAGCGAGTCCAGGACAGCCAGGGCTGTTACACAGAGAAACCCTGTCTCGAAAAACAAAAAAAACAAAAAAAAAAAAAAAAAATAAAAGAAAAAGGGGACTTTCAGACCCTTGATCACATCCTGCTGGTTGCTGGAAAATGAAAACTCATTGCAAGTCAGACAGAACTGAGCTCATACAGTACCAGCACCCTGCACACTAGGAAGCTCATGAGAGCATTCACTGAAAAGCTCCTTTTTCTGGCTGTCTGACTCCTGCAGCAGCAGCAGCACAGCAAGCACTCTGAGTGATGGAGCCAAGATGCCTCTTGGCCTGCGATGGCAAGGAGTGACCTCTGAATGGAGACCGACCGTTAGGCTCATGGCGCTGCCAGCAATTTTGGCCTGACCATCTGTGCCTCTGACCATGCCCCCTTGAGCAGTGTTGGCCCCATTCCTGACATGTCCATTACACTGGACTTGGGCTCCTTCTTCTAAACCTGGCACTTATCCACGGCTTACATTGTTAATCATGGGACAGCTATTAGGTCAAAGTTCTCTTTTTCTTTTTCTTTTTTTCTTTTTTTTTTTTTTTTGACACAGGATTTCTCTAGGTATCTCTGGCTGTCCCTGGACTCAGTTTGTAGACTAGGCCATCCTTGAACTCACAGAGATCCACTTGCCTAGGTGTGCACCACCACATCCAGCAGTCAAAGTTCTCTGGCACAACTCTGTACCAAGCTTTGGATAAAACTAAGGGAATCCGATCACTGTGTTTCCTAACCTTGATTACATGTAATCCCATTTCCTGCAGAACATTAGGCCTGACCCTCCTGCTGTCACTGGATAGAGAGCAAGAAAACTCAGCACTGGCCCTGACCTTCTTATGGCCAGTTGTGTGAACCCCAGTTCCATCAACTCTAAAGTGGGGGAGTCAGGTGGCCGCTGAAGAGACTGTACAGCTATACCATTGCAGGGTCCTATTTTGTGAAATGCAATCTCCTTCGCCTTTAATTATTCATACAGTGACTACCTACTGAAGCATCTCACACTTGTCCCTGATGCTTCTAAATTCACTGTCCCTGGGAACTGACTCTTCAGCTTACCTGTTTTTCAAACACCATTGTCCCATAGAAGCAAACCAAGCACAAAGTACTGAACAGGAGATCTGCCATCACCATCCATCCCCCTCCCCTGCGAAGTACTGAACAGGAGATCTGCCATCACCACCCCCATTTCTTTTTAAGAAAAGCATAGACAAGGGTGTGAGCTGTCTCTCTCTTTCCATGTGTTAATGAACCACCTATTGCCAAATGGTACGCTTTCCTTAATTCTGCACACACATTTTTTTTTGCTGATGTAAAATGACAAAGTACTAATTAGAAGGCCTCTAATCGGAGTCACAATTCTCATTAATTGGAAGTTACTACAATTATCAGCAAGCCACATTATCATTAAACTAAGAAAAATGTCAAAGTTGATTTACCCATACAGATGCACCCACCCAATAAACACTCCTACAGTTACAGTCTTTATAAAGTGACCAAAAAACAACACTTTGTAGATTTAGTGAATGTTCTGAAAATACCACCTTTTATTTCTCTGTGTTTTCCCACCATTAATATGTCTTAGAAGAGAAAATACCTCATTATAGAGTCTCCAAAGAGTACGACACATGGCTTCTTTAAGAAACCTAAAACAACCCTGGGACGGAGGACACATCTGTCTCCAAGGCCAGAAGGGTCAAGTTCATCTGACAAATGCAAACAGTGACTGAGAACAATGCCTCACAGCCAAAGAGTAAGAAAAAGCTGCTCAGTTAACTGTAAAATCATAACAATGTTGACACAAAAACACAGTTCTCACCTCAAAGGGAGTAAGACAACTTATTCCAGAACCAGATATGTGTGACTTAAGCCCAGGAACGTTCCCATGTGGTAACAGCTTCCCGGCTTCTCACAGCCAGAGAACAGGTGAGGGTCAAAGGTCAAGGCACTGTCCAACTAGGAGGCCCCAGCAAAGGGCTTAGAAGCTTCCTGGTGGACATTCTTAGTCTCTGGGCTGGTTGGCAAGTGCAGGTCACTACATTCTAACAGGTTTCATCCGACAGTCACAAGGGTGTCAGGTCAGTTCGCAATAACATGTGCAATTTTTCATTTATTTTGGCATCTCAGACATCTTGGTCATTTTATTACTCGATTCCGCACTAACTCATCTATATAAAAGAAGAGAATTTAATGTTAATAAATTCTAATATATATTGTATTATGAATATAGTTTAAAATTTTAATGAAAATCATCTGTATTTTGGTATATAATCATGAATGCTGCTGCCTAACTGCTGCACACACTCCTGCTTGGAAAACTAGGTCTCGGTGTGTAGCTAACATGTGATTGTAAGGGTGAAACAGAAAAGCAATGTACAACATTACTTCATATTCATGTTTGAGATTCTGAATGTATGTATTTATACTAACATCATATTTCTCAACTAGAGGATAGAATAAATAAATGTTCAGTGTTTTAGAAGTTAAAATTCCATGTATTTTTTAAATGTTTATTTATTACTTCAAGTTACATCTCCATCACAGTCCCCTGCCTCCACCCCTCCTGGCCCCACCCTCCCACTCTCTCCCCCTTCTCCCAGAACTCATAATTTTTTTAATATTTAGGCCACAATTATGAAAATTATAAGGTATAACATATATTCCCAGTGTCTAGTCCATACATATTTGGCATCTGATATTAATATTCTATTATCTATCTATCTCTATGAGTTTAAAGTTCTATACCTAACTCAGTTTCCATCCTAACTTGCATTATCAACTTAAATAATCTTCTTAGACCTAGAACATCCTTTTAATTCCTAAACAACTTAAAATTTAACTGTGAGACTATAACTATCTAGTCCTCAACCACATCAGAGACCTGAGAAGGATAAATATATCTGAATAAACAGGAAGTGCAGAGCCAGCAGCTTCCAAAACTAAGAAATGACAGACAACTGACTGCCAGGACAGTGTCCAATTTCTCTCATACTTTGGAGCATCTATCTTCAGCCTTTTGGCCTGTTTCTCTGACAGACATTAATAAAGGTGGTCTTCAAAAACCTCAAGAGATCTGTAGAATTTGGCATTCAAAGAAGTTTTCTTAAGATTTTTTGATATTGAGACATGTCAGCTCCTGACAGCACCCCATTCCACTCCAAGTAGAAGAAGAGCATCGAAGAATCTCCAATTGGAGATGGTTGAATTAGTGGCAAGCTTGTCACTGGGCAAGAAAAACCCCTTGCTTCAATGTAGACAGAATGCTGTCTGAAAAGGGCAAAACTTGGAAGCAGGTTAAGTCGACAGCCTAGCTCTGC
Source organism: Lophiomys imhausi (assembly GCA_907164525.1). Lineage (NCBI taxonomy): Eukaryota > Metazoa > Chordata > Mammalia > Rodentia > Muridae > Lophiomys > Lophiomys imhausi. Next base: position 1,009,606 of record CAJQZJ010018538.1, on the reverse strand, counting down.
TGAGACAGGGTGGGCAAGTCCTTCATAATTCCTGCTTTACAATTAATGTCTGTCAGAAATCCCATGTATTTTATTTTAAAGATGTGCATTATCTAACTACATGTTCATTCTTGGAAATTTAGTAAAGATGCAGAACAAAAAAAGATAAATTAAGTAAATTAATCTCTTGATCCCAGAAGCCACTGCAGACACTATTGTTTGCAACTTGACATACTTTTCTATAGACACACAATTTCATAAAATTTGAATTTCTGAGACCACTTATTTTTAGCCTAAGTTGGTTTAAGCAGTCAATTAGTTACATACATCTCAGGTAGATAATGACAAAGTAATATTCACAAGTCAGTTACCATTTCAAGTGCATGATACACAAAAATATGCACACAGCTGTGCAAACATATACACGTATGTACAAAAACGAGCCAAGTATTAAATGTTCACCTTATACAGGACCAGTCAAGCTTATATTTTAAGTCATTTACTATAATTATCCAAGTAAGTGAAGCCATACAGGCATCTTGGACTTGTAAGCCATTTATCACGTTATGGTTACACCATGAAGACTAATAGATAAGTGTAGAGAGCTGCGACGTGCCACGCCCTAAAGATGGCGCCGGTTTCCGCCTTCCACCAGCCCGATGGTGAGCGCTCTCGGTGGTGAACAGGTCCATGTTTGGTTGGGACCGCTGATCTGGCTTGCTTCCGCATACGTGGGCCTGTAAGATAGCACCACATGGCTTTACTTGATTGGCTGTTCATATAGTATTTAGCCTGTGGGTTGGGTCTGCCCCATTATTCGGAAGACTGTTTTCAAGGGACCTGAATAAACTGCTTGAGAAGAGCTTTTGCGAGTTGCGTCGTCCTTGCTGGTCGAGGGGGACGCGACAGATAAGAGTTTTTTAAAGTGAGGACACAATTAGATCTAGAAGAGGAGACTACAAGTGGCTTTCCTCCCAGCAGTGGCCACTTCCAGAGCCAGATGATGTTCACAAGAGAGGGGGAAATGTTTTCTTTCTGACACTTTCTAGGTGCCCACAGAGATGCAGAAAATGGAATAACATTCCCTGGAAGCCAGGAAGTAGCAACTGTCCCCAAGATGTATAAGCCATAAAAACAAAATTAATTTTAAAATTAAAAAAAAACAGATAGAAATTAGAAAGAAAATCCCATCTTGGAACATCAAAATGTACCTTCTAAAGCTTCCGACATGACAGGGCGGCTCTGTCTACTTACTCCTCTGTGGCGCCGGCAGACCCTCCAGCTCGCTGGGGGCCTGCGGGTGGCACTGGGGCATATACAAACATCTATGAGCAACTACTGGAGCCAGCTCTCTTTACAACAACTTGTTCACTGAGTTATGTATCATACACTCCAGAGATGGGTGCTCTGCAGCTTTCCAAGGTGGGTATAAAAGTTGCTTCTATTTATTTAAAGAATTTAGGGCAGTATTTTGAATTGCTTGAGAGCTCAGAGATATGATATGAAGGAGAATGTTTGTTTCAACATTAACTGTATGCTACTGTTTGTGTTAAAGATGACCACATATGGATGTGTTTACTGCTATGCTTTTTTTTTTTTTTTAGCAATACCGTGACTTTTAATGCCACTTAAAGCACCCTTGTTATTGGCATCTGGTTTATGCCTCTAACAGCCATGCTCACAATACATACACCAATCCTTTGATTACAGTCTAGCAATCTAGAGTGACATCTCCTAGCATGACTCAGAAATAAGGCCACATTCAAGCTGAGTCTTGAAGAAGAGCCACTGGCCACACTAGAGGTAAGGTTGCACAGATGCCTGATTCAAAGAATATATCATATCAAGATTTTTTTTTAAATATGCTTGAGAAGTGTGACATGGAAAAACAAAAAGACCCCACAAAAATCTTCTGGCTGATGCTGAACTGTAACACCCATCATTAGAAGTATCAGGAGATTGTAGGAACACACTGGCAAGTTGGAAATATAACTGAAAATAACAAACTTAAACTTCTGATTGTTCACATTAGAGATAGGAATTGTAGCAACAGCCGTTTGAATGCTCCATTGACTCTCCAATGCCAGTTATTTGATAATCATACAAATTCTGTTTTTAATTCTTTTATTTACTTTTTCCATGAGTGCTTTGCTAATATTTGTGTGTGTGCCTCATGCATGCCTGGCACCCACAGAGGTTAAAAGAGGGTGTCTGAAACCCAACCTTTTTAAAATTATTAAACACTTATGTATTAATAATTATATTCACTTATAACAAATACACTTAACTACTATTCCTATAAATTCCTACAACCCTAAGACCTAACCACTAAACCTATTGATAACTATTACAACTATTTTCATAACCTTTTAGAAGGATATCTGTGGTAGACCCTTTAATGCACTTAGCAGTCTTTATTCTGGAATATCTCAGATGTAGATCTGTCAGGGTAAGTTAGCTATGGCGGTTTCACCTTAAATAAGGCTTGAGGCTTTCTTCTCTCGGGGAGACCTCAGCCATCTGTAGGCCAACTTATTTCCTTCGTATCAGCAACTCTGCCGCTCTGCCTCAGTCCTTAAAGCTGGTGACAGTTCTGTTCAGGCCACTGTTCGGACAGGTCAGACCCCTCTAGGCAAAAGCTGAGCCACAGGGTTTTGTCCTTGGCCTTTTGCTGTCTTGCCGAGGCTTTCTCTGCTCACCAGCTTCTTTCTGCCTCAGGGAGATCTGGTAATCAGTTCACCATCACTTTCTCCATCAGAGGATACAAACTACTCTTTGTCCTTTCTAGCATGTGGACTTGCTAGCATCAGAGATCTTTAGCTTGGGGCTCCTAGCACGCCCCCTCCCAGGCTCATCCACTTGTTCTTAAATAGGATCTCTCCTTGTTCCACCTGCTTCAGCTTAATTTGGGCTCTGCCCACTTAGCAGTTGAAAACAATGCCAGGTCATAAAGTCTTTCCTTGTTTCACCTGGCTTCAACCTTGTTTTACAGTCCATAGAGACTCCCCTCGTTTCACATGACTTCATCCATAAGCTGATAAGCTAATTGCCCACAGCCAAGTTGATCTTCATGCCCAGGATTAAGAGACTGTATCAGAAACCTAGATATTTACTGAATCTAATTTATATTAATCTATCTCCCTACAGGTGTCATCTCCTGGAACTAGAGATACAGATGACAATGAGTCATCATGTGGGTGCGGGGAATTGAACCTGGGTCCTCTGGAGGAGTAGCCAGTATACTTTACCACTAAATCATTTCTCCAGCCCCTAATAATATAACACATACCAAGACAGAGTCCGCCACTGCAACAGGGAAGTTTCCTAGGGGGAAGATGGGCCTCCCTGACCTCTCTTCCTCTCATCCCAATCCTGCTGCCCAGACAATCTCTGTGATCCAGCAGAGAAAGAGGAATAAGAAATGGAAGACCATCCTCTACTTTCCCTACCACCCTGAAGCGCTGGAGAAATTAGTCAGGGTTGCGGAGGAACCCTACACGACTGAGCCGCCTACCTACAGCTCCTCACACACCCGGGAGCAACAGAGACAGGAACAAACTCTCTTCTGACTTGAAGGTCCCTCATTTCCCTGCAGCCTGACACCTCAAGTTTTAGTCAGTGTGGTTTAGCCATAATACCTTATGTATCAAAATAAATAGCTTTAACCAGATGGTCTTAATATTGCAGGAACTGAAATTAAAAAGGAAAACCCACAAAAGCCACAAATATTTGGAACCACAAAGAAAAATGCCAAGCTACAGCCAATAAAAGTTCTAGTTAACAGAACTTTTCAAAGGTAGATCCCAAAATAAAAACTCACAGGAAGGAAGAAAAAAAATACTGCTGCCAAAATGCTAATACTTGCCCCCTGAAGTCCCTTTCTAGCACACAGGAATAGGGAACTCTTGAGCCAGGTCTTTCTCCTTCCCAAGCCACCCTCTCTTTCTCAGTCTCCCTTGGCCCTATCCTTGGAAGCAAAGGAGGCTGGAGGCCGACTTGCCTGCAATGACCTTTTATGGGTCTGCTGTGCCTAGAGCAAAGCAGCTTTGAGAGTCTGTCAAAGAAACCATTTTCAGTTGTTTTTATTTTTAAGAGGAAACATCATCACAAAAGCATGACTGTTCCAGTTACAGAAACAAGAAAAGCTTCTTAGGAAATGTAGCGTCTTCTTAAAAGACCTTCACTATATAGAAACCAGAACCGCCAACCCAGAAAGGGATCATAAATAAAACTACTGGGCTTTAAGGCCTTGGGCAGTTACATAGTCTTCATTTCAAACAAAATCATACTAAAATATTTAAAACAAATGGGAATTCATTCAGTATTAAAACCTTCCCTTAGAAAAATGTTGCCATTTGGAGGCAAATTATTTCTTATGCATACAAGTGTCTTCGTCGTTATTTAATCTTCAGGGTGGGGGCTGGTGGTTGAGTAATTTGTATGGAAAAACAAATGCTAGCAAGTGTCTGGAGCTGTCTCTGACGGGCTGTGGCGTGTAGTCACACTTAATCTCTAGAACCTCTGGGACGCAGGTAGCAGTAGCCCATTCCACAGAACAGAACATGAGGTTCAGAACAGCAAGCAGATGGTCCTCGGCCACAAAGAACAGCTCAGAGCATCCAGTCTCCACACACCATTACTGTTAGGATAATAGAGCAGGCACCGGCAGGGTGATACACCATGGCAGGCCCTTGCCAAGGTGTATTCCCCCAGGAAATCACACCATCCCATGCAACAGGTCTTGTATAAGGTTTATTAAGGTAAAGGGGAAGGGAGTTTAGGGCAGGGAATGGAGGCAGAGCCATGGGAGAAGCTCCAACATAGAGAAAGAGGGCGAGACAGAGGGAAGTTAGAGCACACAGACAGAATCAGGATTAGAGAGAAAGAGGACGGGGTTCGCAGGGAACTTTTATCTCCACTAGGTGGTTACACGCGTCAGGAAGTGATGATGTAAGCAATAAAGGACCCAAGGTCAGGGGTCAGGCTAGTGTAAATGCTTGTAGACACACAGTTACAGTTCAGCGTTCTTTGCATGGGTACACTGCACACTTGTCCTAATGGAGCTCCAGCCTTTTGTGGCACCCCCACCCGGTGTGTCGGGCTAGACTCGGGACACAGCTCCAAAGACTATGGAGGAAGACACTGTCTGCTCTTCATCTTTTGTCTGAACACTGTAGTTACTTTCTGTTTAATGGAAATTTCAAACGGGGGGCGGGGTGGTGGGTGGAGGGACTGACAGCAGCTCCAAATTCTTGCCAGATTTTGGGAACGGGAGATCCAGGCGGGCAGACAGTGGGCCATGGCAGGAAGCTGACAGCCGAGCCGCTCTGGCTGACAGCAAGGAGAACTTGCTTGCCATCCTTTGTGTACCGAGAGCTCTTCTCAGCAGTCTGCTACCACATGAGGCTGCTTGCACTGGGGCTCCGGGGCAGCAGGAAGAAGGCAAGGGGGGAAAGGAAGCAGGTGGCTGGGACAGAAGGTGAAGGAGACGCTGGTAGATGTGACTGCCGCTTCCTCTTCAGTCCAAGTGCCCATCTCGGGTCCTCCTCCACTCAGGGTGCACCTCGTTTAACTTCACACTCGCCTCAGGCACAAGAAACAAGATCCATGGATACTGGGCCAGAGTGTAAAGTCATAGCACACTTCGAGCCCCACGCTCACCAAACTCTCCAGCGCAATGGGGCAGCAGAGGCCCAATCGAAGGAGCGGCAAGAAGGAAAGCACTGATCTTGGCCACACCCCCAGATTGCTATCAATCAATCAAAGTCAAAGTCACACTCCACTCCTCAGGAACAGGCAGAGAGGCAGACATCTTCCCCTTACTCCAGAGCTGTGCAAATCTGTACCTTGGCCTGGAACAGTCCACCTTATGCTTGAGGGTTGTGGCTGGTGATCCTATAGGTAAAATGGCAGTAGAAGGAAGCAGCCATTACTCTGGAAGGCATTAGGAGACCCCGGAAGTGGTGTCAGTCTTAAGTGGGTGCTGTGGCCCTCAAAGCCTTCCCTGTACTCTTCAGCCTTGAAAGGCAGGGTGTGGCCGAGAGGCTGGGGGCACAGCTGCTGTTCGGGACCTTCAGGACTTTAGTGCAAGCCCACTTAGAAGGCCTGCAGAGGTTAATTCTGTAAAGGCCATGGGGTTTTCTAAGTCTACTGTGTGGAGACATGGAGGCCAAGATATTGCACAGGTTCTAAAATCCTTAGAGCGAGCTCTCACCTGCGAGCAGGCAAGGGTTCCCTGTAGCCATGATGACTGACTCCCACAGATGAGCCAAAAGAGGACAGAACCCCCCTCAGTAGATGGACCCCGTTATTAGAGGGCTGGCTGGTTTTCAAACACTCAGACCGTTCACTCACAACCGAATGCTACTTGAGAGGTGCAGACCACAGCCGACCAGTCAATGGCTTCTGATCCCATACTCCCTGCTCAAATGAACACAGAGAAACAAAATGTCAGGCTCTTTAACCATGACAAGTGGAAATCAAAGTGACATGCCGGAGGACGGGTGGCAAGCAGCGCAGTGCCTCTCCCGGGTGATCCCCCGATGCTCACTCCTGGAGGCTGCACCCCACACTTTCCTGCCTGACATTTCCTTTCCAGCTCAAGCTAAGTGGGTCCTATGCATAACCAATGACGAGCACCTCAAGTGACACACAGTGCCCTGACACAAAAACAAGATCAATCGATGCTGCTCCGTCACGTGGAAACCCTGAGTGCTGTCAGCAGATGGGAGGAGGGGCAGGAGCCACTTAAGTGCCCTTGGAAAAGCAGGACAGAAAGTAATGAACCCTCGTACACACACACACACACACACACACACACACACACACACGTTCATGAAATGCAATGAAATGGCCATGTAGCCAGAGGTCGTATTTTTCCAGCCTGATAAATAAATTAAAATGACTCAAAATCTCTGTAATTACATGGAAACAGACGAAGCTGTTATCTTAACTAAATTGTAAAAGCACTTTAAATGTCATAAGTTTTGAGGCAATTTAATATTTTAAATGGACATTGCTCAGTGTAGTTACTGATTTCCCACCAAGCAGATGGGGACGTAACCCATCTCCATTATTGAGACGGAACAAAACGCCTACTCGTCTGCCAAGGTAGTATGCAGAGCAGTGTAGTCTAGATTAACAGACCGAGCAGTAGGGACCAAAGAGGGCGGAGTTCCCACCCTCACCCTACAACTTATTCTGTGACAGCATCAATGGCTGCCACGCCTCCAGGCACTGGAGACACAGATCAAGTAGGTCAACGCGTTCTGTGAATGTTTACATCAAAATGTAAGCAGTTATGAGATTCTGTGTCACCATGTATTGGGGCAAAAAATGAAAATCAATAGTTTCTTACCATGGCCTAGAAGCACATTAGAATTCACTCCAGTAAAATGGGGGGAAAAAAACCCTAAAAAGTTACTCCATGGCAAGGCCCAGTGCAGTACTATCACCCTCTCGAAGCAACAACAACTCAACCATCGCTGTTGGTGAGGTGAGACAGCGGAGGTACACTGGCCAGGACACTGTACCTTTCCTGGAGGGACAGAAGAGAGACACCCATAATGTCACACTGTTCTCTGTCTCTTCCCTCACGTTCTGTATATAAAACAGCAGCTGAAGAACACTGTAAAAGTGGTCCTAGGGTAGCAGGTCTGAACACTAACTGCACTTAAGTATACTATTCTCATAGCTATATGAACTATTTCCCTTCTATATGTTCTGTGCATCTGGAACATTCACTAGTGATTTTATGAATAATCTGTAAGTACAAAAAAGGCTTTGTATTTTAGCCATTAATTTTTTTTAATGGTTCAATATGTTTTGCTCAAACTCTCCAAAAATTTGCCTTGGGGTTAATCATAGAAATGCAAAGTTTTTGCTTTGATGGAGTATTTTTGAGGTCAGGAGTAAAATAAGATAGATAAAATACTGGCTTTAAGCTGCAAAGAACACGGGGTTGGGGTGTAACTGCGTGGTACCTGTGAAACACACGGAAAGTCCTACATTCATTCTGTCCCCAGACCTGGAAGAAGCTATACTTCTCCAGTTGTTTTTTTTTTTTTTTAATTTGTAGGCTCTACCTGACCACTGTAGAGACCAGTGCTGTACACAGAAGCACATACATGCTCAAGCAACCCCTCGTGATGGGCACCCACAATCATGCAACCAGAGACAGAAGACAGGAGCTGATGCTGATTGCAGCATGCTCAGGGGAGCCCTGTGCTTGACTCTAGATCTTAGGAGGGCATTCCATGCACTCACACAAAACCCAGCAAATCTTTTTATAGCAAGACGGTCTGAAAATCCCTGAAACAGCTTTTCTTCAGAGCAACTGGGAAAAGACGGGCCACACTACACACAAGGATCACAGCCCGAGATCTGTGCTCCACAGACAGAAGAGCTCACACCCTCTGGTACAGAGAAAAAGCTTTGGAATCCACCCGAAAAGAGAAATAGCACCCAAAGAAAAAGATCATATCTTAACACAGTCTCCATCGTTTCAGCCCTGGGCCTGCCTGACCTCAAGAATTCCATACATGCTTTGAGAAGTGGAAGCCTTTGTGAATAATTGAAGACAAAATAATGAGGCCCGAGGATGTCAGAGACATAATATAGTTTTGTAGAATTCATCACAGAGCTTTTAAAATTCCCAAATACTACATGATGAATAATTTATTCCTGTGTCAATATGGAGCCAGCAGATGTTCATCCAGAGTCAGTGTTAACCCTTTAAGCTGAAAGCAAGAACGCAGGCTCTGCCAGACATGAGAAAGCACTTCAGTTAAGTGAAGATTATCTTGGTGTTTATGGGGGAAATTAAAGGAGCCTTGGAAGCCAGGAAAAAGCAAACTACTTAGTTGTGATCTTTTATCAGAGTCTGCTTATGAAGATAAGGAGGCAAGTTAAGTGGGAAAACACAAAGGGACCGTTCTGTCCCTTCGGAAGTGTCCCTGGGGGCTAGATATATCTAGGAATATCTGCTACTGGTTTATTGATATTGACCTCCCTTGCTGATATACAGTCCAATTTTAAACACCAGGTGTTGCATTTTCTGTATATTCTCGGTATATTTAGATATACATTATACAAAGATATACAATATGTACATAATATATTATGTTCTGTATATTTAGAGGAATTCACCCTCTAAATAGGTTCACACCTTAATTAGTATATGTGTATTGTCCATTTAAGAATAAAACAAAGCAGAGAACTGCAGTATCAAACAACAGTAAAGCTTAAAGATTCCTCAATGCTTGTAACTTCAAAACAGAAATTAGTGCATTAGGTCTCATTCATTTATCCCTCATTTATCAGCTAGTTACTGAGCATCATGTGTGAACAAAAGAAGAATTGTTTAATCACAGATCCAAAAGACTTCTTAGGGATATTTTAATGTCTGTGTCTAAGCATGCGCAGAGCCTTCCAATCAATATGTGAAAACAGTGTACTGGGCCAATACTTAGATCTCAATTTTTCTTAAATCTTAGATTTCAAATCCCTCAATCTCAAAACCAAGAATAAAGAGAAATATGAAAATAATTTTAAGCTGTGTTCTGAGTAATATCCAACAAAGGAAAATGTACAAGAGTTAGAAATAATGAGGAAATGAACAGAAAGGTGGACAGAGGCTGGAGCCAGTGGGACTCCCAGGAGCCCAGGACTCAGCCCGGAGGGATCACCTCTAATAGGTGTGAAGGCTGTGTGCTTGGCAGCCATGAACTACCTGGATAAAGCAGGAGTCACGAAGCCCTAGAACACAGGTTGGAAAGGTCAGTAATGACCCAAGGAAATGACACAAATGGGAGACTTACATGTGATTCAACAAACCAGAAGTTGAAAACAACCGTGTTTAAAATGTTGAAGAAGATGAAGAAGCAAAATGAAATCAAAGGGAGCAATGTAGAAAACACCAAGGCAGACTTGAAAAAGAGTAAAAACAGAAACTTGAGCAGGAGGGGCCTCAGCAGACAAAAAAAAAAAAAAAAAAAAAAAAAAAACAGAACAGTGGCTAACAGTAGCTAGGCAGATAACCCAAAGGTCCCGGTAGGAATCAAATGAAATCCAGGTTGCAGGACAGACAGGAGATAAACACAGGAATGAAGCTGGGAAAAGGAGGCCGAATAAGAGAATCCTGAATGCATCAAACAGGAGTTAAAAGAAGCAAGTAGGAAATACAAAAGCCATGAGTGAGGAATTCAAGCTGTAAGAGATTTCTTTCCACAGTGAGAAAAGGTTGGCCCAGAGACCATTGGAGGCAACGCAGGAAGAGCATCAACAGCCAACCAACGGCTCTTCCACTCAAACATTTGCCAAAGTGAAAACTTATCTAGCTGCTTTAGTGTGCTTGCTCCCTGAATATGTCAGATGATGCCAAAGCCTTGCGGTCCTCAGTTACGCACTGAATTTTCACACCAATTCTGTCATTATTTTCATTTCAGAGACAGAAACAGTCTTAGCAAGGGGAAGCTTGCCTGAAGTCATATTATAAATAGTGTAAACAGTGAACAGCAGAGCAGGGATTCAAAGGTGTGAGTAATTCTACACCTCACACTCCTCATCTCCTACTCACACTCCTGACCCCTCAAATTTATGTTGGGTATTTAAATTCATTTAATAACCCATTCCCTCCAGTTTGTGTTATCTATGTACTTCTGAGTGTGGGAGCACCCAATCTACAAGGAGCCACACATTAGAGAAACCTGAATGTCCCCCCTCTAGGAACAAACAACGGTTCAAAGCTTCTCAGTTGGGGATGAATCCCCTCCCATTCTATGGCAGAATCTTGACTGGCTTGATCTTGAGCTTCTGACTATAACAGCCCGAAAAGCCCACACAAGATGGTTTACTCCAGTCTTCCCTAGTTTATGGCTCACATGGTCCTTCCACCCTCTCTTCCTGCACAGTTCCCAAGCCTTGGGAGGGGTGTGGCATCGATGTAATGTCACATTATTTACAAATGCTCATTTGTAAATAAGCATTCCATAGCTACTTAGTCTCTGCAACTTACATTTTTTTAATCTTTAAGAAAATTAAATAGATATTTACTAAAAGCAGAGAGAACAAAACCTATACTAAAATTCACATGGACTCTTGTGTGACCCTGAATAGTCAAGATGATCATGGAAAAGAAGGAAGTTGAAAGCCTCCCGTTTCCTGATTTTGAAACTTAGTTTCAAAGCAGCAGGAATGAAAAAGGAATCTTAGGGCTAATGGATAAAAACAGAAAACCCAGAAGCAAATCCCTGCCCCATGTAGTGGACTCCCTTCAACTGAAGAGTGGAGACCACTCAATGGAGAAAGGCAATCTTTGCATCAAGTGGTTCTTGGAGAGTCAATACTGACATACAAAGGAGTGAAATTTGACATCCCCATTATACAGAGACTCCCCCAAAGTGCATCAAAGTCCCAACTATAAGACCTAAGCATAAAATTACAAAACTCTTAGAAGAAAAACTTAAGGGAAGCCTTCTTGGTGATGGATTTGGCAATCTTTTTTTTTTTCTTGGCTAAAACACCAAAAGTCCCAGAAACAAAAGAAAACAAATCACTTCTCCACAATACACACAGACACACACATACACACATGCACACAAGCATGTACACATACACACACACACGCACGCACACGCACACTCACACACACACAGGACTGATAAGCACAGGAAAAGATACCACACTGTCACTAGTCCCTAGGAAAATGTAAGTCAAAACTATAATGAGATGCCACTTTGACTTAGGGGATGACTATTGATTTGGTTTGCTTTTTAAAGTAAGGAGACAACAGGTGTGGGCAAAGATTAGGAAGAAACTGGAAGCGTGGTATGTAACAGGGATGCAAAATGATATGGCCATTTTGTTTAGTGGGTCCTCAAAAAGGTAAATATAGAAATAGCTTATGAAAGGACTCATGCGGACACTCACACACAATCTCAGTGCATTAGCATCCACAAGAGCCAACAGGTGGAAACCAGCAAGATTCAATCACTGAATTAATAAGCAAAATGTGATATATACATGAAACTGAATATTATTCAGCCATGAAAAGGAATGAGATTCTGATGCATGCTACAACATGGCTGAACCCTGAAAATACCACACTATGTAAAATAAGCTGGACAAGCCCTGGAGGACTTCAGTCAATCAGGTGAGGCTCTGAAAGAGTAAACCCATGGCCATGGAACGCCAGCTGAGCATTATCAGCAGTTGGGGCCCAGTGGCTAGAACTTCTGTTTGGGGGGCTGCCCAGTAAGTATGACGGCACAGCTATTAATGTATTTAATTCCACTTGGAAGCGTTTACAGTATGTTTGGTTACAATTTTTAAATGACAACTTTTATGATGGCATAATTTTAACAAAAGGCAGATAAATACATAAGCAAGGAAGAGAACAGAAATGGCATATGAGTCCTGGTATATCTCTCTCTAATAGTATCTGCACATATTGGTTACATCTAGAATACTTTATTTCACGAATTGGTATAACTATTTAAACAAGCCTCCATCATCTTACACGTCCTACCTAATTTAATCTACTATTGATTTGTAAGGGAAGGACTGGCATCTCCATTTTACACTTAAAAGGATATACTCAAAATATAATAATCCTAAATATGTATTCACAACTTTCAAATTCTGACAAATATCCTATCCATGTGGGAGCCATTAATTCAATTCCCCAGGGAGTCAAAGTATAATAGTCATTGCCAATATTCCCAAGACACTGGAAAGAGCCAAGATGACAGCTGCCCCAGCATGCCACACGGCTGCGTATTCAAAAACCCAACAGATTTCACAACCAAACACCCCGCTCAGGGCAAGAGATTGCCTCCTTTTGTTGTTGAACCCTTCTGCTGCAGTATGGCCGAGCCACCAGCCAAGTGCGGGTGGCCCCAAGCCACGGAAGAGGGGTTTATGTATCACTTCCCCCTTTGGGCTCAAAGAATGGATGGAAAGCATCTCTCGGTGCTTTGGGAAAAGAAAACCTTTGATTCTTATCTCAAGAGTGAACAGCAAAACCACACAATAGATTTTCAATAAACATTGCAGAATTGAGCATATCCAACTTTCTCCTCTTCTTGTCGACATTTAAAAACTGCTGAGTGTTCTCTGATGAACAAAAACCAAAGAACTCTCTTTCTAGCAACCAGTCCCGTTACCATTTTTTCCCTATTCCTCAAAACCAACCTTTCTCTTAAAAAGAAAAAAATCTTTTTTTTAATTGAAAAAATTTTTATTTTGTGAATTTCACATCATGCACCCTGTTCCCTCCCATCTTCCACCTCCCCCAAGGCCTTCCCTCCATAAAAAATAATAGCTCATTGTAGAAGCTGCAGTGTATCTCAGTATGTCCCACAATACTCCCCTTTGTCCACACATTCTCCTTGCAAATAACTCCTTGGTCTGGTACGAGGCCCCTGCTTTCTGCTACTCCATGAGTACTGGAACCTCACTGGAACTCCTCTCGTACATGCTGTAACTGTCCTGTGTCATGGAGATCCTGTAGTTTTGGGTTGTGGAACTGGCCTCTTCTTGCACTCCAGCAGTTCATCCATGGGGTAGATGTTGGGGTAGGCCAACTCAAAGCCCTGGTTCTGGACCTGCAATCCCCACTTGCATGGCCAGTTCTACTATGGAAAGGTGAAGGGCCTGCTCTCCTGAGTGCTGCACCATGTGAGGGGCAGGGACAGCTCTCCTGCTCATGACCCCGTCTGGGCCAGATCGCCTGTCAGCCAATGGTGGTGAGGGCAAAAGGGAGGGGAGGGCATCTCTACTTAGCCAACACCACCACATAGCAGACAGAAGGCAGGGCTGGCTCTCCCACACTCACTTCCTCAGGGCTGGCTCACCCACAACCCCCACATCCAGGGCCAGGCAGAATTCTTTTACTTTCTGGTTTGTTTCCTGTCCTGGGAGCCCATCTGGTGCTTGCCTGGTACAGGTCTGGTAGTCATCACAGGCTACCCCATGGCTCCAAAGTGGTGTTGGTATCCAGCTTGCTTTTTTCTTTTTCCAGGAATGTTAGGCTACTACTCATTCAGATATTCATAGGTCAGAACACTGACTGTAGACACAGTCTCCCTCCTCTCTGCCACCTACTGATGCACCTTTGACATAGCAGTCACATCTGCAATGCCTCTAGGGGCAGGTCAACCTTTCTTTTTTAAAGCTTTTTTTTTAAATTGTTGATATGTAGCTGGGCATGGTGGTACATGCCTTTAATCCCAGCACCCAGTAGGCAGATCTCTGTGAGTTTGAGGCAAGCTTGGTCTACAAAGTGAATACAGGACAGCCAGACCTGCACAGAGAAACACTGTCTTGAAAACCAAAATAACAATAACAATAATAATAATAATAATAATTACTGATATGCAAGATTCAAACTTAGCAAAGATCTCAACATAAAACTGGACACACTAAATCTAATAGAAGAGAAAGTGGGGAAAAGCCTTGAACTCATTGGCAAAGGTGACAACTTCCTGAACAGAACACCAACAGCTCAGGACCTAAGATCAACAATCAATAAATGGACCCTCATGAAACTGAAAAGCTTCTGTAAGGCAAAGGACACTGTCATTAGAACAAAACACCAGGCTACAGATTGGGAAAAGATCTTCCCCAACCTCACATCCGACAGAGGGCTAATATCTAAAATATATAATAAACTCAAGAAATCACAAACAAATCGAATAATCTAATCAAACAATGAGGTACAGAGCTAAACAGAGAATTCACAAAAGAAGAATCTCTAAAGGCTGAGAGGCACTTGAAGAAATGCTCAATGTCCTTGGTCATCAGGGAAATGCAACTCAAAATGACCCTGAGATTCCATCTCACAACTGTCAGAGGGCTAAGATCAAAAACTCAAGAGACAGCACATGCTGGCAAGGATGTGGAGAAAGGGGAACCCTCCCCCATTGCTGGTGGGAGTGCAAACTTATACAACCACTTATGAAATCAATCTGGCAATATCTTAGAAAATTGGAAATAGTTCTCCCTCAAGACCCAGACATATTGCTCCTGGTCATATATCCAAAAGATTCTCCTCCAAACCACAAGGATGTTGCCTCAACAATGTTCAAAGGAGCTTTATTCATAATAGCCAAAAAAACTGGAAACAACCCAGATGTCCTTCAACCAAAGAATGGATTAAAAAAAAACAAAACCTGTGGTACATCTACACAATGGAATACTACTCAGCTTCAGAAACAAGGAAATCATACAATTTGCAACCAAACTGATAGAACTACAAAAGCTCATCCTAAGTGATCTAACTCAGACCCAGAAAGATATACATGGTATGCATTCTCTTATAAGTGGATATTAACCATATAGCACTGGACAACCATCCTACAACCCACAGACTCAAACAGACAGGAACCTATCATAACTATCCAACAAAAAACTCCACCCAGCAGTGAGTCATGGTCCCTGTTGCTTGTTAGTGGAACACCTTACCCTAGCTGGGTGGCCATATCAGGCCCCAGTACAAGAGGAACTTCTTAGGCCTAATGTGACTGATAAACTGAGGGGTTTTGATATGTGGGGGCTCCTCTCATCGGAGAAGAAGGAGAAGATGAGATGGGGAAGAGGGAGGGCTTGTGGGACCTGGAGGGGAGGAGGGAGGGGACTGTGATCAAGACATAGCTTGAAAAAATAATGAAAAAAAAAAGATTCAGACTTAGCTATGGGGGAAGTACAACTCAAAAAATGTATTTAATGGAACAATTTCTTCCTTACCCTTCACTCACTCCATGGGCTGACATTCACTCTGCTTTTCCCACAAAGGTTTCATACCAACGTCATGATTACCTATGGCTTGGCGGTCTTGATAGGGCCTTTAAAAAATCCCAAGGACCCTGGGGGCCAGGTTGGTTATATATTCTGAGGCATATAATTCATGGGGCCCAGTGCAAAATGAAAGTGTTCTCTTGTCTTGAAAAGCAGAAAGAGTTCCTCCTCTTTGGTTATGCCTCCCTCAGAAAGTCCTGTTGTTTCTAAATTTTATTTGCAATTTACTGTTGTGATGCTCATAGGTACCCAGGACACCATCCACGGGTTGGCGTGCAGATTTTAGCTCCAATGTCTACACCCGAACTCTGCCAAGGGCAGAAGGGAGCACCAGGCTCACAGCGAGCTGACATCCTGTGGCAATGAAGACAGGGGTGGCAGGAGGTGCAGGGTTCCTTTTCCAGGCATGCATGCTGCTGACCTGTCTGATGTCACATAGGACCAATGCCTCAGGCCCTTAGGAAACTGGCAGAGCTTTTCTTGGGCTCGGCTCAGAATGGCAAAGCCCACCTCTGATCCATGGATGAGTGTTTATCAACAACTCACTGTAGTCTGAGTAACTGCAAGTGTTTAGGAGCAAACCACCAGTGTTTGCAAACACTATCAACTGTAGGTT
Source organism: Lophiomys imhausi (assembly GCA_907164525.1). Taxonomy (NCBI): domain Eukaryota; kingdom Metazoa; phylum Chordata; class Mammalia; order Rodentia; family Muridae; genus Lophiomys; species Lophiomys imhausi. Next base: position 993,216 of record CAJQZJ010018538.1, on the reverse strand, counting down.
CTTCCTCCCTATGTTTGCAGCCTGAGACTACCTATAAACATCTGCTGAGACCAGCTAACCTCTCCCTCCTGCTGTGCATGATAAACACGAAGATGTTCTGGGTTGTGGTGTAGCAGGTACCATCCCAGCAGTGTGTGCACAGTCCACCCAAGCCCGGCTTTTCTATGTGCCTCACTGCCCCAGTCAGGTCTGCAGACCCAAGGCGAAAGTGACAACAAGGTAAGCAATCATATGGTATTAAACTCTCAACACGGAAGGCTAGTGAAGTAACTTAAGCTACCATCTACAAGGATATTGGTTCCATTCCCGAGATGAACAGTAAATTAACTAAGCATACGCCCCCTTGTCAAGTTGGATAGGTGAGGAGATGAAGGAGGGGAAACCATGATCAGAATATAGTGTATAAAAATATTTTATTTTCAATTTTTAAAAATTACTTTAAAAAATATTTTCCTTCTCAGAATGATACCCCATGTAGCTCTGGTGCCACTGTACCCAGAACAGTGACTGTATTATGTTCCATATAATTATAATATCTGCTTGAAACAAGAATCAACGAAATAATTCTATTTCACTTTAGTCCCACAACAAACCAACATGTCTGTATGTATGCATGCATGTGTACAGGTGTCCTCATTTTACAACTGGAGAATTGACCAGGGAAAGTGAGGTTCATTGCATGAAGCGTGGGAGAAAAAGTGGAGGCCAATCTCCTGCTCCAGGTCCAGGACTCTCCTACAGCCTTGTGCTTCCTGAGCGAAGGGCAAAATGGGAGAGTGGGCTCAGCGAACACTTGTGTGCAGAAGCATCGACTCAGCTATTAGGAGAAATTATTTCCATATTCTATCTACATTCTGTGACTTACAGTCAAGATTTTTAATTCAATTGATTTTTGCATATTCAGGGATTTGAAGGCTAGATACCAATATGCAATCTGAAACCAGTAAGTGGTGGAGACAATTTTTTTCGCCAGTAATTTAACCTAATAGACATTCATCCAAGGACTCCAGAGTCACGCCATAGACTATGCTCTCTAGTGTGAGGGCTGATTTCTCTCACTGGCCTGGAACTTGTCAAGCAGACTTAGGGTTGGCTGGCTGGTAGCTCCAAGGTCTCAGATCTTCCTAACAGCAAAAATAAAGGTTTTTTTTTGTTTTTGTTTAACTCATATGTGTTTGCTACAAGCATTTGCAATGATGCCCCTTCCCTCACAGCAGCTGACCACCCAGAACAGAGCCAAGGGAAAGGAAGCACGCCCACACATTAGATCTGAACGCACAGTCTCTCAGCTCTCCAGAGCACATCCGCTAATGTACCACTTGCAGGCCATCAGCCCGCTCCTTTATCCTATCTTTAGGTAGAAAAGCCATAATTTAAACTGACAACACTACTTGTCATGAAGTCTGTGGGTCTGCAATTTCTAAATGTCAGTCTGAACTTCTGACTGGTTCCTTAGAGCACTACTGTTTGTTTCTAGATGAGGCAGTGTGTTGGCCCTGCATATGCATAAAAGCAGTTAATTAGCAATTTGCACAGCAACTCGAGAGGGATGCCGGCATGCTAAACGTGGTCCTACAACACGCCTCCAATTAGAACAAAGAGCCTTGTCCTGAGACAGTAATACCCTCATATATCACAGAACTCATTCTCTACTCCAAAGATGAAATATCTCATGACAAGGAACTTATTATTTTGAAGTAATTGCTTGCTTTCGGCCTGGAGTTCCCATGGTCTCCAGACAGTGTGAATGAGGGCCACCGTGACTCCTGGCACTCTGGGTGTGTAGGTTCATCCAGTTCCCGGGGAGGGGGGGAGGGTCTCACTCTTGACTCATCTTTTATTACTATTTCACATCTCACTGCCTATATCGATGGGATCTTGAGAATTACCCTGGGTCCTTTGTCCTCTCATATTATCCATACCAATAATAACTCCAATAAGCAGATGATTTCATTAACAACCCTGCTGAAGCATAGTTTGCCATAATTTTACCAACTAACAGGCTTGTGCCTAGGGACTGAATTCTAGAATACAGGTTACGGTGATGACTAAAATTTAATATCAAAAGACTTTTGTGAATCAGACTAGCTTTTCCTCCCACATCCATGTCGGGCACCAGGCCAGACTCTTCTGTAGCCACAAACCTTGCCCACTTCACAGCAGCCTTCGCCTGTGGCAGCCTCTCGAATTAGGGCTGTAAGTTGACCAAGCAGTCTGGTTTAGTGATAGGTCAGGGAAAACAGACACCCACCTAGAATCTAAGAGTCTGTTTCTGTTCACACAAGACACATTTTACTGGAAGATAAGTGTTTCTGGTGGCTAGGCAGATGGCCCAGCGGCTATGAGCACTGCTGCTCTTAGACAGGACTTGGGTTCGGTTCCCAGCACCCACATGGTGGAGCACAACTGGCTGTGACTACAGTACCAGGGGATCCAATGCCCCCTTCTGATCTCACAGGGCACCAAGCACACATGTGGTTCACAGACATACATGTAGGCAAAACATTTATACATATATAAAAAATGAAGCTTTAACAAAATTTAAAGAGTGCTTCTGTATATGTTTCAGCATTGTAATTACTGTCTAGGATTTTGGGGAAAACAGAGATTCTTTTTTGATCCAATGGCAGTCACTGCTCTCAGGTAAAAAGTAGTGAGTCTAAAGACACAGACAGACAGACAGACAAACAGACAGACAACCATGCTCCTGGCAAGGCCAAGCTCTACATGACAGCCATCAAGCATGGAGAAAGAAGCTGTCCACGGGTCACTCCAGGCCACTCTACCAGCATCACTCTGAGGCCTTAGAGACTCTTGAGTTTTAGCTGCCCAGGGATGTGAGAACAGCAGGGTCAGTTCAGAGATTCAAGAGTTCCGCACAGAAGAGCATCAGCCCACACACAAGCAGTGTCCAGGGCTGAAGAGAGATACTTAGTAGACCTCCATAAAGCACCCCGTCCTTCCCTCCCCATGCACAGAAGGGAAAATTCAGGCCCAAAAGTCACCTAGTCAAGGTGACATGGAGCTAGCACAGCTATTCCATTCCTACTTCAAAACATGTAATCTCTCCTCCCCTCCCTGTCATTTATTGCCAGCAAAGACTTCAAGGAGCCAGTTATCTTTCTCCCAAGATAATTATAATTGAAAGCCCAACTTGTAAACATAAATCTTTTTTTTTGTTTGTTTTTTGGTTTTTTGGGGTTCTTTTTAGGTTTTTGGAGAAAGGGTTTCTCTGTGTATCCTTGACTGTCCTGGACTCACTCTGTAGACCAGGCTGGTCTTGAACTCACAGAGATCCTCCTGCCTCTGCCCACCCCCTCCGAGTACTGGGATTAAAGGCGTGGGCCACCACGCCTGGTGTAAACATAAATCTTAAAGGGTCTGTTCAGTGGCCATGTGAGAAGGGGGAGAAAACACATGCACATGTCACCTGCCCACTTAATGGCCTGCAGCCTCCTGGGAAGGGCCCTGCGGGCTGTGCCTGAGACCAGAGACTTGCTTCCCGGATGGCCTGCAGGGCAGCTGGTGTCAAGCATCAGTTTAGGACCCTGCCAATTTTATACAAAATCAGTGCTTCTTAAAGCACTAATAAAACATGTGTTGAGGTGCCACTTGTTCTTTTAAAAGTTATTTTCCTCCATTTGGTTTTCTTATTTAACACTCTCAAAGGCAAGTACAATGGCACCCTTCTCCCCAGTGGTTAAAACACGGGCAGCTCTCGCTGAGGGCCCGGGTTCAATTCCCAACACCTACATTGGATGGCTCACAAACTGTCTTTAATGCCTGTACACATATGTGCATACACAAACAGATGTCAGTTTATATATCAGTATTATTATATCAGTAAATATAAAATAAGCCTTTCAAAAAATTCAGTCAGCAACTAATCGACTGTAGCTTTATTTCAACACAGAGCTCCAGTGCGACCTACCTGATCTTCTGATGTCAGAATGAGGAAGTGGAGGCTGGCACGCCTATAATTCCAGCCCCGGGGGCGGTGTGGCTGGAGGGAGGTGGTGGGCTTAAAGTCAGCTTAGACTACATAACAAAACTCTAAGAAAGGAGGGAGGGAGGGAGGCAATAAAGCCATGAAATGATTGACACGTATGAACTGTGTCTTTGGTAAAAGCTTAGCTGCCACAAAATGGGAACATAACCCTGCAAGCACAGAAGCAAACACTGCAGAACCGGTTGACCTCACGTGGGGGTTGACCTCACGTGGGGGTTGACCTCACGTGGGGTTTGACCTCTCGTGGGGGTTGACCTCTCGTGGGGGTTGACCTCTCGTGGGGGTTGACCTCACGTGGGGGTTGACCTCACGTGGGGGTTGACCTCTCGTGGGGGTTGACCTCACGTGGGGGTTGACCTCTCGTGGGGGTTGACCTCTCGTGGGGGTTGACCTCTCGTGGGGTTGCCACATGCAAACAGAAGCCATCTAGGGCATCTCTTGTGGTTCTTTTCATTAGTGCTAATGGGCTCCGCCTCTCTGCTTGGGGCTGTTTCTGCAAAGGCTTGAAGAACACAAATCTGCTTCTCTGGGGTGAAGTCCATTCTTACTTTTTTAAAAAAGGAAAGGATGAAATCTATGTGCAGTTATTAACACATAGGCATACGTACAGTGTACATATGCATTTGTGTACTTCTAATTACTTCTTTTTTACTCTGAATTTGTCAGCTTATTAGAAAATATTGCCAAGTCTTATTGAGTAGTACAATACAGAACAGAACCAAAATAAGATCTCTTGCACATGTCTAATTTAATCTATTTTTGTCAGTATTGGAAATTCAAAAGAAATATGGAAGAAAGGCGGTGACGGGCATGCCACTCACTATGGTGGCCTACAGCAGCGTGAGGGCTTTGAAATGCATACTGGGTATTTGAGAACAGCGACTGCAGGAGCCAGGAGGCCAGCATGGGTTTTGATGTGCTGATAGCCCACACAGGTATGCATCAATGGAGAGCCAGATTTCCCTTCTGCCAGAGGCAAGGGAAATGACTCCATTTCACAAGTTCCTGAAAAACGCTGCCAACAAACCTTCTAAAGTCTAGCTCCAGCTCCTTTCTGGATAGACGGTCTTCCTGAGCCCTAACAACAGCACAGCGACAACTGTGGGCTCTGGGTGTTGAAATGCTACTCTCAGCACACCTTTCCTCAGTACTGGACTTGTTTTCCCATGTCATTACTAACAGCACTGAACTACGGAAAGAAATAGTGTCAAATGCCAACCAAGAATCCTATAAAGATCTAAAGATCCTGAAAGGCTACTTTAAGCTTGTGGAAAATCGTGCATTTCCAAGGTAGCCTACAGGCCCCACGCTCTGCTCAGGGAATAGAACAAATCTAAACAAAGTGCATTTTCTATCAACAGCTTCTCTCTTAAAATGTCTACTTGTACTTCCTCACCTCTCTTGACGACCCTTTAGCATTTCCTTACTTATGGAGTTCTGGCCCTGAGATCTAAACATGAATTAATCCCCGTCTTTGTAGATAACAGCAGTTAGGAAAGACAGATATGCAAAACACGACAATCAAAGTAACACACACTCAACGTATCTATCTGCAGGGTGGTGGAGACTCCAAAAGGTATTAATTCATCCAGGCAATGGTGTTCCTTGGAGGCAAGACTTAACAGAGGAGGGTGCCCCACCAGAGAAAGGCCACGTGGAAAAGCACACAGGCTAAAATCAAGACACGCAGTGGACAGTAAGAGAATGTCAATGCAGACGTCAAACTAGGGCCAGATCATTTGGGGTCTCATTTATAAACTCCAAAAAGTTTGGTTGCCATGGTTCTTTTGTTTTCACACTGCTAAGCAGACAGACTTAACCAGAAAATCCACTGGTTTGTAACAAAAGCAGAAAGACAAGTGTGAGTGGAAGAAAGAAAATAGACTTTTCAACAAACGGACCTAATAAGAAGGATGAAGAGATACTGGGAGGCAAATAAAAAGACAAGCCACAAACTGTAAAATAAGACTTAAGAGGTGTCTATCTGATAAAGGACTTACACTTAAAATATAAAGTGTAGGGGTTAGATAAATTAGATTTAGAAAATATATAGGAGTTTCTGATACTGTCTCTTAATTCGGGGCCTGAAGAACATTATCAACATGAAGTCAACAAAAACAGGAAAGACTCAATAGACTGAAAAACAAGTTTGAAGTCAGGAAAACAGGAAAGACTCAATAGAATTGAAGAAACAAAGTATCTGGCCTGACGTTGTTTTCAGCTGCTAAGTGGGCGCAGCCCAAATTAAGCTAAAACAGAGTTCCTCCTATTTGAGGACAGTGTGTGGAGCCCAGAAGAGAAGAGGCCCCTGATGCTAGAGAGCTCCAAGAGTCCTGCTGAAAAAAGGGCTGGCCATTGATGGCCAGCTCTCTCCCTGAAGCAGAAAGAAGCCAGTGAGCAAAGAAAGCCTGAGCAAGACACAAAAAGGCCAAGGACTGGACCCTGTGGCTCAGCTTTTGTCTAGAGGGGTTTCATCTGTCCAAACAGTGGCCTAAAGGAAACGGTGTCTGGCTTTAAGGACTGAGGCAGAGTAGTTGAGTTTTTGATTCAAAAGAAGTAAGTTGGCCTGCAGACGGCTGGGGTCTCCCACAGAGAAGAAAGCATGAAGCCTTATTTAAGATGAGACTGCAATAACCAACTGACCCTGACGAACCTGCATCTGAGAGATCCAGAAGAAGGACTGCTAAATGTGTTAAAGAATCTACAACAAAGACTGTGTTCCTGACGACTGAGGACCTGCCCCAGAGACTGTATCATTCTAAAAGGTTATGAA
>CAJQZJ010018538.1:965483-982244 GCA_907164525.1 Lophiomys imhausi | reverse complement strand
GTGTGTGTGTGTGTGTGTGTGTGTGTGTGTGTGTGTGTGTGTGTGTGATGACTCTGGTGGGTCACCAATAAGATAGTTAGCAGGTGAGGACCCAAGTTGCATTAGAGATACATGGATTACAGAAACTTCTAGAAAAAGATCATCCTCTGTGTGATCGGTTGTAACAAGTAGGATAATTAGATTAGTAACAGATCGTTCAAAAGGAAACATCAAGTGCTTATGCGGAGAGACCCCCTTTCTCACAGTTCAGGCACTTCAGAGAATGGGTCATGTTTTAAAAATGAGCTACGGAGGTCTTCAAAGATTCATGCTTAATTTAAAATATCTTTCATCAGCTTTAAAGGAAATGTCAACACCAGTAGCGCATCTCCCTTTCTTGAATAAAATGAGGGTTTACAGAAGGAAACAACTCTCTAGAGCTAGGCTCAGCTTTTAGCAATTACACACAACTCTCCTGAAGGGACACACAGGCAGAGTGGAAGTCATTATCTGTGAAGTACTTACAGAATAATTCTCACGCACAAGAATAGGTGAATTCATATATATTCAAGGGTACACTTTAATCTACTTGGAAATTGGATCTGTTAGTTGACAGGTGTCATTTCTGTGGTGGCCATGCTAAGTGTCACCCTCACACTCAGCGTACCAGCTCCCTCTGTGGACTGATACCGAGCTCTCTTCCCCCCTGCCATGGCTCACTGGGAGGTGTTCCCTGATGCACTGACGCCCGGGTTGCTCTCTCCTACCTCAGCTCCTACCACAAAACCCCCTAACAAGAAGCTTCATGCCACCTGCTGTCTCCAGCTGAGGTGTCCCCACCGTCATGCTGTTCCCAGAGAGCTCACCACCTGGTCCATGTTCTGATGCTGCAAACACATCTCTCATTATATTCTCTTCAGCTGAAGCCTGACTTTCTACACATTGCATTTCTTTAAAGCAAGAAACATCCATCTTGAGAGATAAGTGAACATTTTTACAGACATTTAATTCTGTATCTTGCCCAGTCTTACGCAGCCCACCTCTTTGAACTCCCACTGTGATACAAAGACTGAATATATAACCGTTTTCACAAATCACTGCCTTTGTTTTTGTGGTTATATTTGTATCTGTGTGCGGTATGTACCTGCCACTGTCCACTACAAATGTGGAAACCAGAGGTGTCTTCATTGATTGAGCTTCACCATATTTTTAAATATTATTTTTATCTTAAGTATATGAGTATTTTGCCTACATATGTGTTTCTGCACCACGTATGTCCCTAGTGCCCACTGCGGCCAGAGGAGGACATTGGATGCCCTGAAAATGGAGTTACACACAGTTGTGAGCCCCATGTGGATGCTGGAAATCAAACAAGGACCTCCTGCAAGAGCAGCCAGTGATCTTAACAGCTGAGCCATCTTTGCAGCCCAGCCACCTTATTTTCCAAGACAAGGTTTCTCACCAAACGTGGAGCTCACAGTGTGCAGTAAGCTCCAGGAACCCCCAGTCTCTACCCTCACTCCCTCTCACTAGGGTTACAGCCATTGGGCCTCGTCTTTGCACAAGCACCTACCCTCTGAATCATCTCCCCAGACCATCACTGTACATAAACACACTCGAAGGTTTCCCTGAAGAAATTGAAGGGCTTATTTCAGGAAAATGAATGATTAAATAGTAGAAAACATATAAACGGCATATTGTACACACTAAATCCAGGGCTCGTTCTTAATACAGGAGTACTGACCTAACAAGCAAGCCAGGGTCCTGTTGCTTCCCACCCAGGACCTTCTTTTCTTCTTTACTGAAACCAAACCCACCACGCAGCTTGCCCTATAGCTGCTAACTGTACTTCGACCAGAAACAGTAAACATGTATACAGTGTTACAAGTGAAACTCTCGCTCTGCTCTGCCACCTAAGCCTCAGACTATCTGGGGTCAAACACTGCTGGCATTCTAAAGTGAGTGAAATGATATTTTTATTTACACAATGCCTCATCTCCATTAGTTGGATAATCCAGGGGTTATTATTATGCACTGACTGATCCTCAGGTTAAACTCAGAAGATATATAGTTCCACTCAGTGGGAAAAGAAATTCAGATGTTGGTAAGGGTTACAAACAAGTATTTGAACAAAACATGTGACTCATGAAGTGTTCCTTATGTAAAGGATAAAAACACAAAATCACAAATGAAAGAGGGGCTTGGAAATTATCTACTTAAATTCTCTTATTTTATAGATGAAGGACTTAATGGCTGCATTTAAACAGCTAGTTCAAAGAACTGGCTGGTTTGAACCTTATCAAGTTTAAATCTTTGGCCGTGCAGAAGTATGGCTCTTTTAAAGGCCATAATTAAATCAGGAGGGAGAATTTAAGACTAATGGATTCTGAATTATCACCCAAGTGTCCTGACATGTGCTTGAGGGAACCATCATCTCTAGGAGGTCTTGATGTTCACAATCCCAAAGGTGAATGAAAATTCAGACAACTGCCCGACTCCTCGGTGATGTTGCTCTGAGAACACAGAGAGCAGGCACTGACAGACTCAGATGGAATGCATCGCTGGCATTGTTAAGTGTTGGTCATTGGTCTTCATTCTCTCTCTGTGTACCATGCTTTGGTACCATGTTACAAATGAGCATATATTCAAAGGAATGACTCCTCCAGATCATACCATTGGTGAGTAGAGTTTGTGTGAGAGAGACTGAGGGAGGGTGGTCCTTTTGGCTTGTCTCTCTCCGGTCTCAAGCTGAAATGTGATCACTGGTATAATCTCACTGAGAGGCCATGGCCTTCAGGATGGTTGGACCCTTGCGAATGGACTAGTACATTCCTCTTAGAATTTTTCTTAGCACTAGGCTTTTATTTTCTCCCTTCAAGTGCAATGTCTGCAACAAGGACCCACCTACCCTTCTGTTTTCCCACACCCACAGAGCAGCACAAACCCTCAGCAAACATGGGAGAGATGCTCGAGCCATATTCTGCAGTTCTTACAGCTCTCAACACAGAGATCTCTTTCTTTACAGACCTCAGATACCATAGAAGCAGAAAACCAATGAAGCAGGTCTGAGGAGAGGGAGGAAGGAATGAAAGGAAGGGGAAGGTAAAAAGGAGGAACTAAGAAAGGAAGGGAAGACAGAATCATGAACAACAAAAGCAGAGTGGAGTGGATCAGAGGGCAGAGGGCAGGGAGAAAGAGCAGTAAGTGATCACCAGGAAGGAGAGGCCAGCTCTGCCTGGCTCCAGACAGGGCAACGCTAGAAACCACAGCCGGGGACCTCAGTCCCTGTTGAGAAGCAACAAAAGCATGGTTAGCTCAAGGCATTCTGATGATGGGTGCAGAATTATCACTAGAGTGATGCAAGCTTGTTTAATAGGGAATTGTGAGGCCACCAAGTGCAGCAGAAGAAATAAATAACAGTAGCAATTAACTATCCCAAGCTCTCCCAGGAACCTGAGCAAAACCAGCTGTTAACAGTGATGGTGCTCTTCCACCTAGATTCTAACAAATAAAGAGAAAAAAATGGTCAAAATAGGACCCTTAAAAGAACACAACCAGTCTATTACCAGGAAATTTAAAGAAAATACAATTTGTCAGCTTCCACATATAAATCATGAAAATTAACCAGCTTTGCATCTGAGGAGAAAACTGTCTCCCACAGGATACTATGATGAGGTAAAGGCTGGGGTACTTATTTTGTTTTGCTTTGTTATGTTTTTTAAAAACAAACATAGACAATGGCTTGGAAAAACAGCCATTTTTTTTTCAAGAAAACAACAGAGAACGCCCTTCCCTTGAAAGCTCTGCCGCTTTTCTTTGTTTTAGGTTCCATATAAATTATTCTGAGCTTATTGCTTTGATCGGATTTAGCTGTAAGTAATTATATTTAGTCAGACATTTGATCTATAAATAGAATCTACTAAAGGAATTATTACAACTTCCATGAATTGGCAAACAGCAGTTCCATTTGGTGTAACTCTAGCAAAGCTTTAGCCTGAAAAGAAAATCATACATGTAGTAGCCACCAACATGTTTTCTCTGAAAATTAAGATCTAAGAATATAGTTATATATTTAAACTGTAGAGAAAGAGTTACCATTACAGATTGTCTTTAGCAAATCTAGATGTTATTTAATGATTGCATTCAGCCTGATGACATAAACGCTTGGATAAAAGTCATGTTTTTCTTTTCATAGATATTGTGTATTTCTTATGTAACATCCATACATTGAATGTTGGCCAATAGATGAAGTGAACAGAGTAAGGCTGCCCACATCCTGTCCCTGAGAGAAGATGTGGTCCATTGTGGGTGAGCAGGATGTATTAAAATGTTTCACTAGAAAGCAACATAGACAATGTAAAGAAATTTTTTTATTAGTTAGGGGTAAGGAAGGTCCTACTCTGTTTCCAGGCTTGTATCTAACTCTTGAGCTCAAATGCCTGGGCTCAACTGACCCTCTCAGCTCAGCTTCCAGACTGGCTGGGACGAGGCACCCACCACCTCATCCAGACTCTCAGGCTTCTCAGTCCTCTAATCTAGATGTGGCTGATTCCCTTCACTAGCTGTCTAATCTTAAAGTCATTGCTCGCCGTCCCCGAGTCTCAGTTTTCTCATTATAATACAGAGACAAAGACTAAGGCGTCAAATAAGGAAAACGTGTGTGAACAGACCCTGGGGACAGCCCAGGGACACATATACATTGATTATTAAAGTACATTTTAAAAGACAAGGCCATAGGCTGTTGAAGTGGTTCAGCAGTTAAGAGAACCCTGGTTCATGTCCGTTCACAAACATCCATAGCTCCAGTCCCAAGAGATCAGGTGCCCTCCCTCTTCTTACCGCCAAGGGCACCGGGCATGCACACGGTGCACAAATATACATGTGTGAAAAATATTCATAGGCATAAAATATTAAAAAATAAATCTGAAAAAGAAGAAGAAAGCTGGGCATGGTGGCGCACACCTTTAATATCAGCACTCATGAGACAGAGGCAAGAGGATTTCTGTGAGTTCAAGGCCAGCCTGGTCTACATAACAAGTATGGTCCATACAGGTCTCAGAAAGAGGGGATGGGACACAGACATACAACTGTTGCCTGGGAGGTTGGGAGTCAGAGGTAGTGATTTTAGCTTCGGGTCTCTGGGGGTGAACTTTGTCACTATTTATGAAGTCTCGCTGAGTCCATCAGCTTATGTCTCCCAAAGGCCTGCTTTGTGGGGCTGCCCACTCTGTGAAGTGACAACAGGGCAGAAGGAACACAGACTTCACTCCAGGGCTGGGTGCCAGCGTTAAATGATTCTGACTTAGAACAGAGATGTTTCAAAGACATTCTTATTGTCTATATTATTTAGATATTTAGAGTACTTGGAGAGATGTCTTAACCCTGCTAAAGTAAGCAAATGTGGAAGGGGAAGGGGGAGAATCACCCCTAGAAATGGCTCTCGCCCTTTGTTCCATGGAGGAATTGGGTCAGAACAAAGCCAACGGCTTACTTCACGCTGCTCCTCATGTGACAACAGCAACTGACTCGAACCCAGCATGCATATATGTTCCAGGACCTGCACTGCATGCCTGATATGTATCGTCCCACTCAGTCTTCATAAACCCGTCATATTATGTTCTTTTACACATGAATAAAACAGAATACAAGAAGATTGAATTACTTTTTTAAAATCCGCTTTGGCCAAAATGGAGTAAAAAGAAAAGATTTACCTACCCAATGATTTAAAACCACCAAAAGTCCTGGAGAAAATATCTAAGACTCAGCATTTTAAGACACCAGGTAATAAGGTCAGTAGCCCCTGTCATGGAGGAATGTAAAGGCTCCGCCTATGGGGCTGGAGAGATGGCTCAGTGGTTAAGAGCACTGGCTGCTCTTCCAAAGGTCCTGAGTTCAATTCCCAGCAACCACATGGTGGCTCACAACCATCTATAATGAGATCTGATGCCCTGTTCTGGCATGCAGGCAGAACACTGTATGCATAATAAATAAAATATTAAAAAAAAAGCTCAGCGTACAACTGCTCAGCTCAGGGAAGGAAACCTGAAAGACCCCAGAGTCTTACTGACAGGGTGGAGTGCTGGGGGAGGGGGCGGAAGCGTAAACTTCACTGAAGAAACCTGGAAAGGAAGCCTTTAGGGGAGAAGCAGTAGCACATCCACCTAAGAAAATGTCCGTGGAGCAGGGAAAGAGCCCAGAGTAAGCAAGTAGACCACTCTCAAGCTCACACAGGCTAATAGGAGAAGAGCAGTGAGCACTAGACAGCTTGTAACCCACAGAGCTCCCACAGTGGAAAAATCTCAGAACAGAAGGGATCAGCTGGCCTAGCAGTTACTGCCTCAGTAGTAGGCAAAATCAACCTGCATCCACGGACGGTCTCATCTCACAGACCATCTCCTAGTAACTGAACAGCTGCAAAGTGCGAAGGCATTTCTTAAATGCAAGCACACAGAGCATACAAGAATGTTCAACATCATTAGGCCCACAAACGAGCTAGGAACACAGTGTGTAATGAGAAGAAACCAACAGATCAGCACAAAGATGATGCATAAAGAAAGGGTACAGTCAGGTGTCCAAACAGAGTGGAAGAAGAGACTGGAAGACACTTTTTAAAGACATAGACCAAGGTCTAGACACAAAACACAATGTCCCACGGATGGGAGAAGATGCCTGGGTAAGCAGTGAATTCCAAACTGGAGGTTAGACACACTGACAGAAGCAACTGCTAGAGAAAAACACTTTCAACAGAACATCAGGTCAGGGGGTAACCCTGGGCACATCCCCAGACTTGCAGTTGAGTCTTAGGGAGGAAAGCAGGAGGGTACACAGGAGAAAATTGGTTAACAGACACTACACCGTCACGAGCAGCTTCTTTGAGTGTGTGTATAATGTGGTATGTGTGTATGTGAATGACTGACGTGTGTGAGTGCATGTGTGTGTGTGTATGTGTGAATGACTGACATGTGTGTGAATCTGTGCCATGTAGGAGGACCTAGGGTGTTGGTTCTTGACATCAATCTTTATTGTTCATTTATTCTGCAAGTGTATGCATGCACACATTACATGGCAGGTATTCAAAAGAGCCCAGCATAGGAGACCTTCACTTCAAGAAGTGCTGAAGTCTGGCAGGGCAAAGACAATGCATGTTGCCATTAGGAGACCCAGCCACGACATGGAAGGCTCCTGAGGCCTTCCTGAAACAGAGATGTGTTTATGATACAAAACATGGGCTCCTAGGGTCTTCCTTTAAACATTAGTGTGGCCTTGACTGGAAAGTCATGGAATCTTCGTTAACTGGATGTCACAGGCACTGCAGCCAGGTGGGTCTGGGCCTGCAGGGCTCTGTTGTAATTTTTTTTTTGAAACTTTACTGTAGGTCTGATATTTTTAAGTAAAAAGGCCCCACTATCAATAGAGGTGAATACATTCCAAGATGAACACACTTTAGATCTCTCAGGGGAGAGGAACAATTCTGTCTTGTTTTAATTACACAATAGTATGCAGAAATATAAGTCCATTCCGCACTGTCGAAAGGGCCTAAAGTTCATGGTGTGTATACACACACACACACACACACGCACACACACACACACACACACACACACACATCCCTCCTCCCCAAGGCTGTGGCACATGTGAGAATAATAAATGTCCCTAAGACCCAACCAAACAACAGTGCCAGGCCAGGCATGGGTGGCTTGTGTGACTGTGCATCCTGGTACAAAACCCTATTTACAAAGCAGGTTCTTTCCCTGGTTCCCTCCACCATTCCTGCCCATAAGATGACAGCATTTATTCTCAACCTCGAACACTTCAACCTGGACTGTAAGTTTATGGGACGGCTGTATTACACAACACTGAGTGGGTGCTTCCAGAATACTGTACACACTAGCTCCCCTACAGTCCTGTTGACCCTCATCACCAACCTACACATGCACCGTCATGACACTTTTATAGCCTAGCACCCTAGTCTTGGCTCCTTCAATTGAATAAGTGAGAAGGTTTATGTTCTAGAGCCTCACCTGTGAAATACCTCTTCCTGCATTTCTTTCATGGCTAACTTACCTACCCAACTGCAAACCCATACAGGATGAAACAGTATTCATCTCGGTCTTATGCATGTTCTTGTACTGGACTTACAACTGTTGAAGACAGAATGGTGGGTAAGAAGGCTGAACCTGAACACAAGCCACTCAAGTTTCTCATGGTGATACCAGGATATTCTCAGAACCAGTATAAGGAGTCCCAGTGGAAATAATAGACTAGAAATTAGTTTGTGGCCTGGTAAGGGTGCAATAGTGGCATGCATGTTATGGGGTAATCAACTGCCTAATCAGCAGGAAACACATGCCTGGTACTATAAGTCTAGCCAAGAACCTATGGCCAGGGAGCTCATAGGCCCACAGGGGGAGAATTTACTACTGTTATTCTGCTAAATGAATGCACTATCAAATTGCCTTGTACACGTGTGTTTCTGCACAAAGAGATGAGTATGGCTCCCAGACCTCACCAGATAAATTTCTTAGTGCTGTGGATGGCGGTTAATGCAGAAACTTGCAACTGCTCAAAGTGCAGAGAATAAGGGTCTATGGAGCATTGAGCTGTGAACGGTCCATCTGCTACACCCCTCCCAGGCTCAGGGACCACTGTGGAAGAAGGGAGAGAAAGATTATAAGAGCCAGAGGTCAGGGGGGACCAGAGATTCATAGTGTCTTCTGGGAATGATAGGACTGCACATGTCCAAGTGGCCAATCAGCACTGTAGCTTGGGATGGGCAGGGGCTTGTGAGCCCTTCCTCAACCCACAAATGAGGAGCTATTGATGGTTGGCAGCTTCTGGAGGAAGCAGAGTCTGTGTCTCCTGTTGGCCAGCCAGACTCCAGTGGGTGGCCCCATACCTGTGGGTATATGGTCAGCACAGGTTGGACTTGGTGGGTTATAAGAAGCAGAAAAAGCAGAGTGGGCTGAAGAGAAGGCTCGGTGGTCTAGAGCATCTGCTGCTCTTGCGGGACATGTGGGTTCAGTTCTCAGCATCACCTGACAGTTCACAGCCATCTGGGGCTCCTGTCGTCAGTCATCAGCACCCTCTTCTGCCTCTGCAGGCACCAGGCATGTGTCTAAACACACGTGTAAGCAAGATTTAACAAGAAGATAGGAAGTTGGTGAGTTAGGGAGATGGGAGTATCTGGAGGGATTCCGCATGAATATGATCAAAACACATAAAATAAAGAAAAAGATTTAACAAGAAGATAGGAAGTTGGTGAGTTAGGGAGATGGGAGTGTCTGGAGGGATTCAGCATGAATATGATCAAAACACATTGCATAAAATTTTCAAATAAGCCGGGCGGTGGTGGCGCACGCCTTTAATCCCAGCACTTGGGAGGCAGAGGTAGGCGGATCTTTGTGAGTTCGAGGCCAGCCTGGTCTACAAAGTGAGTCCAGGACAGCCAGAGCTGTTAAACAGAGAAACCCTGTCTCGAAAAACCAAATAAATAAATAAATAAATAAATAAAAAATTTTCAAATAATTAATAAAAGTATTGTATGTTTTTAAAGAAATGAATAATTTGAGGTTGTGTTCCCGGCTCCACCACTGCCTAGCGATGACACAACTCGCACATCCTCTGTATCAGCTAGTCATGAGCACCACTCCAACATGATATCTGCAATGCTTCACCCAGAGGCTGCCTGTGCGGTGAAGTTACATCACACACGTGAAGTCCCTGGGACTAGACCAGCACCCAAGGACCCTCCCTGTCAACCAAAGGACTCCAGAAAACAGCAGCTTCTTAGGAGATGGAGCCTGCCTGTCTGCAGCCTGTGGGGAACCTGGCATTTTCATTCTGAGGTTATTTTTGTGGTAGCCTACAAATGCTGTACAGAGAGTGATTCATCATGCAAACTAAAATCACGGCTTATGAGGAAATGCGAACTGCAAATTACAGGGAGAAGGGAGACTTAAAAATGTACTTGAAAATAATAAAAACTCAAGTGAAGTTACTTAATCCAATATTTTATTGGAAATTGGACCAACTCCAATTCTCTTAAGGGTACCACAGTTTGCTAACCAGATGTTAATACTGTTCTGCCAAAGAAAACTGCAAGATTTAAACACTATTTTTCCTATAAAAACTGTCTTGTTTATATTTCCAAACATATATTTCTCTGATGTCCTGATAGATTAGATTAAAAACTAATCAAAGTATCCCTCAATCCACTCTCAGACACATTAGCAGTGTCCCTCCAGGAGGCACAGAAGGGAAAGAGCCTGTTCTTTGAGATTTGGCTAAAGGGTCTACTAGATGGCACTAGACAGCCAACTTCCGGACTTGCAGTTAAATAACAGGGACTGTGGACGCAGCCCAGGCCCAAGAGCAGGACTTAATTACTCCATTATAATGAACAGCATGAACCTCGTGAGTGGGTGAGCATGGTGGTGTCATGAGGATTCAAGACTGCTGGCAGGACCCCACCATTCAGACACCCAAGGGTCAAAGTGACCCATGCATTTTCACTCAAGGTGCAAACAGGAGCACAGAAACATGCAGTGGTGTAGCAATGATGGCAGGTACACTGCATGTCCTATTGCTCTATGGTAGACTTGGCAAGAGCCTCTTTCTCCATATCACCATCCTCCCATCCATCATCATTCCAGAGCCTCATGGCTGCTTCTCACAGATGTGGCATAGTAGTCTTCGGAATGGAGATAACGGCGTGGATCTGACTCTTTGATGGATTATCTGTGGACTCTACCTTTGGGTATCTCTCCTGACTCAGTTGGCTACGCAACACCAGTAAGCAATCAGATAAACAAGGGGCTAGAACGCCCAGCAGACCAAACTCACATCCTGGGCAAATGCCTGCAGTCACGACCCTGACTAGCAAATGGAACGAAATCCCAAAAGCAAGACCCAAGAGAAAGTCCACAATCCACAGGACTTCAGCAAATGGAGCTATTAACCTCCAATGAAGTGGACTTAAGCAACTAGAACCAGACTGGACAATAATCATTCTACAATTATAACAGGGCAAATTCATCCACAACATCATGTCATCCTAAGCATGTAACAGAATCTCAAAAGATACAGAGCTATCTATGCTTTCTTACTCTCACTACCTCTTTCTTTTCTTTGTAAAATTGTATGCCTGTGTGTAGCCTATGTGGGCAGTTCCCAGGGCAGATGTTGCGGCAGGCCAGAAGGAGTTGGGCCCACCTGGAGCTTCCGTTAGAGTCAACGTGGGTGACTTGGATCCTCCGAAAGAGCACTCTTAACCACTGAGCCATGTCTCCCATTTCCAAGAATCACCTTTGGGGACACTTATCTAAGCAAGACACAAACAGCCGCGTGACACTAACTCCATTCTCAGTCTTACATGGTTGGCTATATCCTCAGTTCTGAAATACCTCAAAGTCTCACTGTCCCCCCATGATGAAGCATATCAAGTTCAGGAAGGAGGAAGGACGGTAGACAAGAACTCGGATGCACTCATTCATGCACTCGCTGGCTGCACCCTTGGCTTCCTCTCATTGTTCTTCATCCGTCCTTTGATGATGGAATATGGAAGATTTGGTTGCCAGACCTTGTCTCCATGTGATGCGTCTACTGTTTCATTTGCTCTTTGATGAGAATGGTATCAAGGAATATGAGAAAGTCCTTTGCCTATCACCCCATACGGTCCACATCACCACCCCCATCTCTACTTGTCATTTCAGAGGGTCACAATCATAACCCTGAAATGTATCATTCCATTGAAGTCAGTGTATGTTCTCAAGTTCCCGCTGAGATGTCCAATAGTCATAAATCAGTCAATCAATCAATAAACCATTAATTCTGGCTACCTTTTCCACCAAACTTCTCTACCTAAATTCTCCCCCACTCTCCCTTCCACCAGATACTTAGGCCAAATATTCTGAGTCCCACTTTCTGTCAAGACCCCATCTACTCCTTCCAAAACTTCACTTACTTTTGCTTTGAGAAAAACAAAACAAAAACCCAACCCATCATGCCCTGGCACTCTCTCACCACCTTGATCTGTGCCACCATCTTTCAGATGACGTGGACCTTTCAATGGCCCCGAGCCCAGCCCTCGCCCCATGGGCACATTCTCCCTACAGCATCTAGGATGATCCTTGGAAACATTACTTTGATGTCACTATTTTGTTTAAAATCTAAAATTCCCCCATTGAAGTAAAATACAGAATTGTTATTGCAGCCTTATAGTCCTAAATGTTCATTTTCTCTCAGCAGCCTCTGTGACTTCATCCTCTACTGCCACTAGCCTTGCACTCACCCCAGGCTAGCCCCAGGGCTCACCCCAGGCTAGCCCCACCTCTCTCCTCATCCCTCGTTAAATTCAGCATATCCTCTCCACTGGCCTTTGCCTTTAAGGGTCCCTCTGCCAAGGTTGCTCTTCCCAGAAGCCTCGTGGCCTTTCCCTTCCCTTCTTTGTGTCTACACATCCTCCTTTTCTCAAGAAGCACAGTTCCATTCTACCCAAGACAACACTGCAGCCCACCTATCACCAGTGCTTCTCTTTATGCCTTTGTTTTCTTCTGAGCATCTGCCGTGGGCTCCCATCCATGTTTGACTTTTCCTGGAGTGTTTACTTCTACTTACTCTAGATAGAGACATGCCAGTGATACAACTCCACCTAAGTCTATCTTGGCACACCAATGCAGTTGTCTGAGAGTTTCTTACAGGAGAACAAGCAACTCAGAGGCATCAACATCACCAAAAAGAGTGGCCCTCCCATCCTGACACACACTACACACACACACACACACACACACACACCACACACACAGTGGTTGATCTGCAAGCAGAGGACCCATGAGCCTCACGAGCCCTACAAGAGAATGTTAGTGGGCCTAATCTTGTGAGGGTCTCCTCTAGATGACCATAGCTGCACTAATGTAAGGTGGCCAGAGTTCCACAACATCCATGGAGTACATTTATTCTCTCTCACAGTAGATGACAAGTTACAAGGAAGCTAGGACTTTTTGTCAGGGCTGAATCGCCATTGCCGTAAGCAGCAGCAGGTAGAGGGCAAGGACACCTTACCTATCTGAACAAGGGAGGTTGGCTGGGTACATTCAGTGCTGCTGGCATCCCATGAATCTCTAGGCTCTTTGTCCACATCCATTACATGGCTTTACATCTCCCACGCCACCACAAGGCCCTCGTTACCCACTGCCTGTCTCGGCCACCAACCACCACCCTTTCTGTATCCCATCTTTGTCAGATGGATGTGGGAAGTTGCACAAAGCATCCTCCTTCCTCTGAAAGAGGAAAGAGGCGTAGCTAAGAGGTTTTGTTTTTGTTTTCAGACATGATCTCATGTCGCCCAGGCTCTCCTGGAACTCGCTATAAAGCCAGGGATGGTGCTGAACTCCTGACCGTCTTGTCTCCAACTCACAGGTGCTGTGAGAGCTTACAGCGACATCCCAAATCCTGCTGCGGTTTCTGTTGGTTTTCACCGAGTAATCTGTTTGTTTGGGTTTTATTCTTTAGTTTTGCACTGGTTCTGTTTTTGACACAGGGTTTCAGTGCATAGCCCAGGTTAGCCACTGACTTGTCATCCTCCTGCCTCAGCCTTCAAAGGTAGGTCACTATTCTAAACTCAGTAGATACTATTTAAAAAGAGTTTTAGGTTCAGAGCAAGACTGAACAAAAGGTACAGAGCGCTCTCCCGTTGCTGTGAGAACACACTTGGAAAAAATTACACTCACTTTCAGGACGAGTGTGAAGAGTAAATACAGAACAGCCACGTGCATATCTGAATAGCTATGAGCTCACTCACTGTGGGCCTTTCTACCTTTCCAAACTTGGTCATCTTTGTTCACAACTTTAAGTGGCTTACCACTCTATAGAGAACACATCAAATCCCTCAGTCCTGTTTTCTTTTCAATTTCATTATTTGTGTGCGCGCGTGCATGCGTGTGTGCGTGTCTGTGTCTGTGTGCATATGTATACATGCATGTGGGTGTGTATAAGTTCATGACATGCATGTGGAGGTTGGAGAACAACTTTTGGGAATCAGTTCTTTCCTCCCACTCTGTGAATCTTGAGGATCAAACTCAGGTTGCCAGCTTGGCAGCAAGTACTGTTAGCAGATTGCCCATCTCTCTGGCCCTTCAGCTGGATTTTCAAAGAATTCTACAATCTGGATCCAACTTCTCTTTCAGCGGTGTCTTTCGCTAATCACCCCCAACTAATTGCCTCTACGCAATCTTAATTCCATCCACAATTCTACTTGCTGTTTCTGGTCACATTGTGCATTTTACTATTTCTGTTCTATGTTCCATCTCTGCCAAAAATACACTTCCCCTCCAGCATGTCTGCCAAGCTCTCCCAGTCTTTCAAAGCCCAGCTGGGACCCCATTTTCTGCAGGAAGACTCACCCAGCTATGCTGGTTGGCGTCCGCCTCTGTTTCTGCTGTACTTTCAAAAGTTAACTTTATGTCTCTTTCCAGTCCTTGCCTCGTGGGCGGGGACCACAGTGCACATGCTGGGCAGTACCTGGAATGGGGTGTGATGTAACTCATCTACCAGAGAGAGCCATGAGAGCTACTTCCAAACTTTCCATCATTTATCCCTGGAATCACCTGCTGAGCATTCCAGAACTTGACGGTTGGTTTGTTCTGCTGTAGTACACACTTTCACTGCAACACTCAGCTGAGACAGAGAGAATATGGAAGTTACTGCTTGTGTGTTATTTTCTTTCTCTTTCCCTAGGCAAAAAGTAGGAAAACGAAATAGGATTCTGCAGGAAAAGTAAAATGGCTGCAGGAGGTTGCTGTATGGAGAAGGATTTTCACTTTATTTAAGGGAAATCCAAAGTGAGCATTTGGACACGAGGTTAAGGACAGTTCTCACCCCAAGCGACTCTTTCTTTTTGTTGTGGCTGCTTAATAAGTGATCCTGCGGGCTCAGGGCCACCTCCCATGCCCTCCCTCTCGTTCTGCAAATCAGCATTTTCACCCAACTTGTCTGCACACACACTTTCAATATCCGCCCCCCCCAGCACCCCCACCCACGCTCTGCCGCGTGTCTAAATTGTCTGCTCTATTATTTTTATTGTTGGTTGGTTTTGTTGGGGAGGAGTACATGCTTGCTTGTACATGCTTCTATAGCTCAAGGTAGCATAGATTTTAATGTTTTGTAGTCAACCCTATTTTTTCTTTTAAGTTCTGTTACTTTTTAGTGGGCAGTTTTACAGTATTTATATCCTGTAAAACTGCCCACTATACCATTATATATATATATATAAATGTTATAGCAAAATACCCAGTTATTACCCAGAGTCAAATTCTAGTACTCATCTGTATTAACAATGTGTGTTACTGTATTCATTTTTGGAAACAACTGAAAATACTCCATTGTTCTCAAGATCTTAAATCTAAAATCAATATTCATGTCCATATCTGGGATCCTTAAAACGCCTCAGCCTCACCTAATGGGTCTTCTCTGATCAGGCTCCATTTGCTACACCAAATGTGCTTCGACCCCACAGGCCCCACTTACAGCCAACCTACTGGCTGTCGCGCAGGGATCTGACCTGCAACAATGTCAGGCTGACTTTAAAAGCCCCAGTAAGTGACCTGACCTCTCGGATGCTGTCAAAAGATGGAATAAAACCAACTGAAAGGCAAGGCAAGAAGGGACTTCTGCATCCATGTTCACAGCCGCTGGGGCTGCTGCCCAGCCCCCAGAGTGAAGGTTGTGTGTGTCCTGCTTCATTCTCTTGAAACCTATAGTGTACAGAGCACACAGCATTCAACACTGCCTGAATTTCAGCATGTAGAATATTATACTGTCCCCACCTGCTCAATATTTTGTCTTCCCCTCAGAAGTCAAAAACCCATTGGAGTTGGAGCTATGAGTCCTACTTGACTCTGAAAGATCTACATACTGTCAGCAGGTTGAATAACCAGCATACTATTTTAATTGAAAACCTCCACACTTTTACACTTAATTCAAGCCTCCAAGCAGGGACTTGGGTTCCAGTTTAAAATCTTGGAGTTAGACTGCATTATGATGTGTGGTCAGCCTGGTCCCATGATACCCATTCACCTAGCAGTGTGCACACATCTGTATGTGTGCATGAACTCGGTAAAGGATCTTCAACACATAATATCTTCTTTGAAGACGCCGGCCACGTTAATCTGCTTTCCTTTCTTTCTTTCCTTTTAGCCTCCCTTCTCCTTTCCAGAAATCAGGTAGAGTACTAGAAAACACTCTGCTTTACAAACCCCAGTTCCCATTACTATTGTGCATTACATAAGCCCTGTGTGAACAAACCCACGTGTCTGCAGTGCTATTCCATCTCTCCATACACTGCTCAGACAAGTTATTTCATTACAAAATACACTCAAATAAAAGCAATGACATTTAAAAATACACACAGAGTCGAGGCCTCATCACCACATCAGTGTGATCTGTGGCTTATCGTTCACCAGTGTGAAACAGGGTATAAAGGCAATGGTAAGTTTCATACAGAAGGCACAAGAATCTGAAAATTGTTTGCAAGTATGACCAGTGCAAAGAAAGAAAGGAAGGCAGGAAGGCAGGAAGGCAGGAAGGCAGGAAGGCAGGCAGGAAGGAAGGCAGGCAGGCAGGAAGGAAGGCAGGAAGGCAGGAAGGCAGGCAGGAAGGAAGGCAGGCAGGAAGGAAGGCAGGCAGGAAGGAAGGCAGGAAGGAAGGCAGGCAGGAAGGAAGGCAGGAAGGCAGGAAGGCAGGAAGGAAGGCAGGCAGGAAGGCAGGAAGGCAGGAAGGAAGGAAGGC
>CAJQZJ010018538.1:935851-945936 GCA_907164525.1 Lophiomys imhausi | reverse complement strand
TGCCGGCCCTGTACTGGATAGGCTCTCTTCTCCCAATGTTTGCCGGCCCTGTACTGGATAGGCTCTCTTCTCCCAATGTTTGCCGGCCCTGTACTGGATAGGCTCTCTTCTCCCTTTCCTTCTTTCCAGCCCTGTACTGGATAGGCTCTCTTCTCCCAATGTTTGCCGGCCCTGTACTGGACAGGCTCTCTTCTCCCTTTCCTTCTTTCGAGCTCGCCCTCCTGTAGTCCATTTGTACTTATCTGCTCATTTCACAGTTTCAACAGATACTGTGTTTTTCTGTAATTTTTCTTTCAGCATTTGGGGCTGGTGATGCAAGTGAGCTACAAATGGACCAGACTGTAAAACAGCAGTGAGAAGACTTCCCTCACATTACACATTTGATCTAAACCACTGCCTACGCGGTTTTCAAAAAGCAACAAGCATTCTGCAAGGCATGACTCTGTCAGCCTTGCTCTGGTGGGCCTCAGGAATGACGTGTCCCATATTTTCAGGCCTTAAAATCAGAGTGTCCCTGGTCACCTGAGGGTTATGGCAGAATGATGCGAACTGCATTTTATCTTCATGAAGCTGAGATGCTTCAATGAACCTACTTAACCAATACTACGGACAACCTGGAAGACAGCAGCCACGTGGGTTAAAAGAGGGGAACCGATTTTATTTTACATGAAAACTTAAAATTATACTACAGAAAGAATATGTTGCATTTCAAATAACCCGTTACTTAAAATGATAAAAAAGAAATCTGTATTTTCAAAAAGTTTAAATTGAGAATTAAGAGAAAAAGTGAGAAGACAGCTGCCCCTCACCATTGCTGTGCCAATGAATGAAGACAAAATAAAGAGGATTCCTTGTTTTGGATTATTCAGAAGGACGGTACAATGACAGACAAATGAGATCCAAGTAGAAGAGAGGTGGGGACTTGGGCTATCTTCATGCTGTTGGCGGGTGTTGGAGACAAAGGGGACCAGAAGGAAGTACTGACTAATTCAAACTCAGAAACACTCCCTCTTTAATACCCTAGGAAACCCAGACACATGTCAAAACTCAATTGAGATTAATCATGCCTCTATTTCTACCTGTTTCAGTCAATCATCATGTCGCATCATCATCTAACGTCATGCGTTCTCAGCATATCTGAAAAGAGTCTACTTTCTCTCCCAAGTAAAATGAGGACAAGAGACAACAAGGGCAGCCTCCAGCTTGCTCACCACATTGATTGGGATTCACAGCAGGAAATGACCTTTTGGAAACAAACACCCTGCACAGATGCAGCCCCGCTCTCTGCTCTCTAGAGAGCAGCAGTAAATCTGCGGTTGTCAGGCTGTAGCCAGGGAATGGCCACAGGAAGGAATATTGGAAACATCTGGGAGCTAACTGCACCCCTTGAAGACAATATTGCAAGGTGGAGATTGTGGGAAGATGAATGGGTTATTCTCCAAGCCCAGAGAAGTTCTGTCAGACTGCATGGAGCTTAGGAGCGAGAATCGCAGCAGAGTGGCCTGCAGTAGGAAGAGCATCCTCATTGGGGACAGGCAAGCTCTGCAGAGAGACATGCTTCAGGGATGAAGAACAACACAGACCATCAGGAAGGAGCAGCAGCAACAGGCACCTGTAGAACCGAGGCTGTGTCTGTGCAAACACTGGAACTCATGGTGAGGACAGGGAAGAAGTATAAGCCAGTTCCCAAGGGAAGAAAGGTGAATGAATATTCAGTGCCCGAAACACCAACACTGGTACAAAATTCTGTTAACTGTTGATTAAATTTGGTTCAAATAGCTCACTTTCCAATTTTCAATAGAAACATCAAAATACCTTCCTTACTGTACAGGTACTCCAATTTAGACACCTGTATGAAAACCTTAAAAGCTAGCATCCACATACGAGAGAAAACAGTAAGGGGCCATGAGTAAGGGCTTGAAAGAGGATAGAATGGAGGTGTAAAAGGGGAACAGGGATTAGCAGAGCAAGAAGGATTGAGTGGGGTGTAGAATGGGAGGGCAGGATAAAGAAAGTGTGGCGAACAATAACTAACACTAAAGACCTTAAAAAAAACAATATGGAACCTCCTACTATAGAAGCTTCCTAAAATATATACATATGCATAGCTTAAATGGAGTTACCCTTTAGCAGTGAACAATGACCCTCAAAGATACTATCATAGAAAAAGCCCAACACCAGGAACTGTTTACTTCTTTCAGAGTTGTTGGTCAGTGGGGTACCACAGACCTCCTAACATTACAGGCTACTGCCGTTACTCTGGGCTGTCCTCCAGAACTTGATGGAAAACCTTACTCCGTACACGAGTCATAAATGGAGAAATCGAGCTAGTACCAACCTGGAACCTTCATCCCAACCAGCTAGCTTTTATACTGCTGGAAGATACTATGCATGCTACTGGAAGAAAAAAAAAATAGTCATTAGCTATGAACACTGTCAGGTACAACAGCAACTAGCCTGGCAAGACATGCTTACTAGTACAATAGTGGCACAAATGTTATGGAGCAACCAACCACTTTCTGGTTGGATTTAAGAACCTTTCCACAAGATAGAACCCATGTCTGGCACTGTTATTGGTGTCAAGAACCTTTGGCTAGAGACATCACAGGCCCTCGGAAAGAATCTACTACTACTATTCTGCTAAATGAATATAGTATTAAAATGACTCCTAATGATTTATGATTAAACCTGTGTGGATAGGTACATCCCCCAACCCCATTAGAGAAGCTTCTTTGTGTGGTAGAGTAGATGGGTATTACTACCAAGTCCCACAACTGTTCCACATACAGGGAACAGGACTACAGAGTAATGAGCTCTCAACTGGACAGCAATATCATGCCCCCTCCCCCAAAGCCTCAGGGATCATCAAAGGAAGAGGAGGCAGAAACACTGGAAAAGCCAGATGCAACAGAAGGCTACAATAAAACGTTGTTTTCTGATTACAGCAGGACAGTTGCGAATACAAACTCATGGTGGTTGTGGGGGAGTGTGCAAGATCAAACCAGACAAAAATCCCACAATGAAAGGAGGAAGTGGGGTGAAGAAGTCCAACCCTTAGTTGAGGAGTGACTGGGAAAGAATGACTGCGGTGGTGCAGGAGAGTTGGTTTTCTTTGGGAATTAAAGACACGAGAAGCTGCTCGTGGTCTCAGAGACTCTCTGCACCATGCACATACAGGCAGTGCTCCATGTCCTGTTGAATTTAAAAAGCAGAGAAAAGTGTGTTGGGGAAAAAAGTACTGGGGAGGATATGGGAGGTAAGAGGAAAACTGATCAAAATACATGGCATGTATGAATGGAAGTTTCAAACAACAAAAAGTGGGAGAGAAAAAAAAAAGTGCCTTCCTTTAAAATAAATGGAAAAACTAATGTGGTGGATGGAGTGTGCCTTTAAATCCTAGCACTGGGGGCTGAGGCAAGTAAATTACTATGCATTAGAGACCAACCTAATCTACATGGCAAGTTCCATGCCAGCCAGGGCTACATAGTAAGACCCTGTCTTTTTTTTTTTTTTTTTTTGAAAAAATTTTTATTTTGTGAATTTCACATCATGTACCCTGTTCCCACCCATCTCTCACCTCCCTCCAGACTCACCCTCCACTCTTGCAATGTCCCAGGATAATAAATAACAGCTCATTGTGGAAGCTGCAGTGTGTCTCACACAATATTCCCTTTTGTCCACACACTTTGCTTGCAAATGTTCATTATAATGACTCCTTGGTCTGGTACTACACCCCTGGTTTCTGCTATTCCGTCAGTACTGGAACCTCACTGGAACTCCTCTCAGATCTGCCATAACTGTCCTGTGTCATGGAGATCCTGAAGTCCTGGGTTGTGGAACTGGCCTCCTCTTGCACTCCAACAGTTCATCCATGGGGTAGATATTGGGATGGGCCAACTCAAAGCCCTGGCTCTGGACCTGCAACCTCCACTTGCATGGCCAGTTCTACCATGGAAAGGTGAAGGGCCTGCTCTCCTGAGTGCTGCACCATGTGAGGGGCAGGGACAGCTCTCCTGCTCTTGTGACCCCATCTGGACCAGATCTCCTGTCGGCCAATAGTGGTGAGGGCAAAAGGGAGGGGAGGGCATCTCTCTTTAGCTAACACCACCACATAGCAGACAGAAGGCAGGGCTGGCTCTCCCACACTCACTTCCTCAGGGCTGGCGCACCCACAACCCCCACATCCAGGGCCAGGCAGAATTCTTTTACTTTCTGGTTTGTTTCCTGTCCTGGGAGCCCATCTGGTGCTTGCCTGGTACAGGTCTGGTAGTCATCACAGGCTACCCCATGGCTCCAAAGTGATGTTGGTATCTAGCTTCCCCCCCCCCGCCCCGAATGTTAGGCTACTATTCATTCAGATGTCCATAGGTCAGAACACTGAATGTAGACATAGCCTCTCTCCTCTCTGCCACCTACTGATGCACATGTGACATAGCAGTCACATCTGCAATGCTTCTAGAGGCAATGTGAGACCCTGTCTTAATAAAACAAAACAAACAGAATAATAGTTAATAATTAATACAATGTTTATAGCCTTAAAAACAGGTGATCAGTTTAGACAAAACTGATTAATTTACTTTTATTACTTTAAGTGCATAATTTGTTTTATTAAGGCATAACTAATGAGTTAAAACTATATTCTAGTAAAACATGTGAGATAAGGGCTCAATATCTACTTTACAGGCTTAATCAAGTCGGCCAGCCTAACATGAGCACTATCAGATGGACGGAGAAGCCCTGGGGTCACACAGGAGAAGATGGGGGTGAATCAAAGAAGGATCTTGGGGCTCATGCGGTGGTTAGTAATGGTCCTAGTTTAATCACTATAATCCTTAGATGGCAGAAAAGTAATAGTAGGATAGTACCAGATAAATGGAAAGCCCTGAGATAAACAAAGAAACCATTATGGAACAAGTAAAGGGGCTAGCAGAGACAGCTTGGTGGAGAAAGGGGCTTGCCGCCAAGCCTAAGAGTTGGCTCAATCCCTGGTACTACATGGTGGAAGGAGAGAGCTGCCCTCTGACCACATGTCTGAGATAGCAAGCCCCTGCACACACACAATAACCAGATGTAACAGAAAATTTTAAAGTAAAGAGCAGCAAAGACTTCCCCCTGGAGGCACATGGGTAAGCAACTGTAACTTTTATTTAGACAGATAATTGATGACACAGACTTAAAGGGAAATATTTATCGCTTTACTAAATTAAAACCAAAGATTATTTTCAGCATAATTCTAGAACTATCCTCAAATAATATTTAATTAAAATATACATTTATTTATAATACACTATACCTACCAAAAGGTAAATGTGATTTGAAAACATTTTATATAAAGAATATATTGCTTGAATGCACATTGCCCCTTGAGATCCTCACAATATACCACTGGGGCAAGTATGGCTTCCTAAGCGATCCCAGAGAAGGACGGACACCCGCTGAGCAACAGCGTGGTTTACACAGGACCTACCAGGGATGGGACCTGAGACAGTGGTGTCATTTTCTTCTCCAATTTCTCAAACTGAGCAAAATCCATACAATGATGCAACTTATTAAAAGGGCAAGATTAAGTTTATGAATTTAAAAACAGCAAATGTACATATTTCCCACATTTTGCAAGCCTCATTTAACAAAGAAAATGTGAGAATTCATGTGTGTACAAAAGGCCATAGGGTTCCTGGTTGAGTCCTTGAAGGAGAAGTTACAAACTTCCTTTAAAGAGACAATAATAAAACAAATCTCCTCAAAGTCTCCCTGTCGAGGAAAGAACACTGTATTAAAAACTGCCAGGGCTGGAGAGGTGGCTTAGAGGTTAAGAGCACTGGCTGTTCTTCCAAAAGACCCAGGTTCAATTCCCAGCACCCACATGGCAGCTTTCAACTGTCTGTAACTCCAGTTCCAGAGGGGATCTGATAGCCTCACACCAATGCACATAAAATAAAATTGAGTAAGTTATTTTAAAAATAGCTAAAAATCAAAAACTTGCCTAGATTTTTTCTTCAAGAAAGCACACTGAAAATTTGAACAAACACACCAAGGTGAGAGGCAGAAATTGGTCAGCATTGTGCTCTCACAGTATTTCCACAGCTTCTGTGTTCAGCAGCTCATGCTTGAACTTAGAGAAGGGGACTCAGTGGGCTGACTTCTTCATCCCTCGTCAGCTGCCCCTCAGGAAAACAGTCCATGGAGTCACAGCTTCCTGCTGAACTCTGGCACCCAAAGGGAGGGGCTTCTGTGTCAGTCTGAAGCTATGAAAATTACTCGAATACCTTGTGGTCACTGCACACCCGATGCAGCCCTGGCCTTCACCTCTCAAGGGTGTCTACTTCCCTGATGACCAGGGAAGGTTTACCAGGCTGTGCCAAGGGACTCGTCTCCCAGCCATAGTCCTCCCTGATGCCTTCAGTTTTGCTGCTTCAGCAAAGCAGATCACGTTGAAGTGACCACCAAGGCCTGGCTGGATTTTATCAGTTCAAGACTTTAGACAGACTTTGCTCACCTTCACCCAGCCCTTAGGAAAGCAAGGCGCAAATGCTGAAATGAATGCATTGTTGAGACCGTGACAGACTATGTAGAGGGAGCTAAGATGTCTAAACCAAACAGGAAGGTGGCAGTGAAAGGAAAGATTCCAACTCCTGTGATAAAAACTTTGATTACCTCCACTCAAACACCAAGCCCTCTCTGGGACCTTTACTATAAAGAACGCAAGTGGCGAATCTACAGTACAGCCATGATATTAACTCCAGGAGGCAGTTTTTTCAAAGGAATTTATTTTAACATAGTCATTTTTTCCCAGTTTGGACAAAATTCAGAAACAGAGGTTTGCCTGCCCAGTTCCCGTGAGGAGCACCTAATGCCGACACAGACCTTCGGAAAAAGAATGAAGTCACTGTGTCTTCCGTTGGACAGACTTTCCAGAAAGGCAGACAGTGTCCAACCGGATGACTCACAAATTTACAAGGTTAGAGATTCTCCCTACCTACCAAACACTGTGAAGGGCATGCTCACACAGTTTATTATGAGGCATCTGTACATGCATTTTCATTGTATTGGTAAGCTATAATACCTGTCACCATTCCTGACAGAAAAATGGCACATCTCATTGCTAATCTACATATCAAACGAAGCCATGGATGCTCTAGCAACTCAGAGATGAAAACCTCAAGCCTTTTCAGAACACAGACAGGGCAGCTGGTATGAGTCTCAACCCAGGAACCAAAAGCCAGGCATAGCTGTGGCCTGCAAACTACCAGCCACCACGTCTGAGTGCTGCTATGGGGCCTCTCCACAGCACAGCAGCTTCTCGGCGTGGGCTAAATATAGGTCTCCTACCTTTTGTCTGGCTGAACTAAGAAAACCTAGTTTTAAATAGCACACTAGCCTAAACTACAATGATGGCAATCTCTCAAGATTTGAGCAAAGAAGAATTAAGAGAGAAAACCTTGAGAAGTCAGTAATTGGGCCATTGGAGTTTCTCCTCACTAATTATCCCTGAGTGGCCATTAGCTGTGTAACCAAGGAGGAAAGTGTGTCAGCCTTCGGCGAAGCTGTCTTCAGCATGTTATGGAATGTACCCTAAGCCGCTGTGTAATTAACTGCCAGGAAAACGCTGAGTGAGTAGAATAAGGAAACTGTAACAAATCAAATCGACTCAACTCAACCCTCAGTGACATCACTAGAACGGCTTAGAACTCCAAAATACTCACAACATGCACTCCCTTTGCAGAACCTCCAGAAAATAGATTTTGGCCTAGTGAAGACACAAAACACCAGGCCATGATACAGACTTAAAATTATAGATATTCAGCCAGGCATGATGGCTCCTGCTGTAATCTGAGGATTTTCACAAGTTCAAGACCATCCTTGGCTACATATTAAGTTCCAGAATAACCTACGCTACAGAGTAAGACCCTGTCTAAAAGACAAAAATCAAAACCAAAAACTACTACCATGGGGGAGAGGGCATTATAGAAACTCTCGGTGGCAAATGCTTGTTAGAAAGTTATAGGAACTTGACTGTCATTGATGTTCCATGTGTGGGCCACGGGACACTGTAGAGCTTCCCCCAAAAAATCTAAGAACATCATATTTTAGAATCAAACATAGGGGGTAAAGGGAGGAAGAGAAGTGGAGAGGAGAAGAGATGGAAGACTCTTGAATTCTGTGGAGCAATCCGGACCTGAGCCTTAAGATATATTACATTCTTATCTAGTAGCTTACTAGTATTGAGTGTGTGTACCGAAAGAGAATAAATTCCAAGCCCACTTGAACATTGACATTTTTAGATTCATAATTAAACATGGTCTGAGAGATGTCCCCCTTCTTGTTTGGAGGAGCCAGGGCTACTTCTATGTAAGCAGGAAAGTCCCTATAGAAAGTTCAAATCTGACTGGCACCAGGTGTGATGACCACACCTTTACCCCTAGTACCGGGGAGGCGGAGGCAGGTGAGTCTCTGTGAGCTCCAGTCTAGCAAAGGCTACATTGTGAGGCTGTATCTCAAACTGATAACACAAACAAACGAAAAACTGACTGGGCAGTCACAGAGGGCTAAAAGAGGAAGTGTAACCCTACACGAGATTTACTGGGATTAGGAGTTCCCTTCCACTGAGTGTTTTGTTGGTCTCAGGAAGCCCAAGAGCCATAACTGCAAATCCTGTACAACTACCTGAAATCACATGCTTCTGGATACCATTTCCTCTTCCAAAGTCATTATCTGAGGGATTGGGAGGAATGGCTTAGCAGTTAGGAGAGCTTGCTGCTCTTCCAGAGGACCTGGGTTCAGTTCCCAGCACCCACACTGAGCAGCTCACAACTGCTGTGACTCCAGTTACAGGGGACCCACTGCCCACTTCTGGCCTCCATGGGTACCCTCCACACACATGGAATTCACACACATGTAAATAAAAATCGTAAAATAGAAAGTAATTTCTATTCTAGCTTATTTCTCTGTTACTGTGATAAAAACAATCTGACCAAAAGCGACTTGGAGAGAAAAGGGATTTTTTTCAGCTCACAGTTATTACAGTCCATTATCAAGTGACTCCAAGACAAGAATCTGGTGACAGGTAGTACGGTAAAGGTCCTGGGGGAATGCTGCTCACTGGCTTGTTTTCCACAGCTTGCCTGGCCACCTTTCCTGCATAGCCCACACCCACCTGCCCAGGGGTGACACTACCCACAGTGGGCTGGGCCCTCCCACATCAATCATTAACCAAGAAAAGCCCTCCAAAGACATAGCCATAGACCACAGTCTGATGGACACAAATCCTTAATTAAGGTTCCCTCTTCCAGGGTGATTCTAGTTGGTGTGAAGTTGAAAAAAATGAATCATCACAGTTCAAAAACTTAGTTGTGTACAATGCTGAGTGTCTGTAATCCTAACACTAGGGAGGCTGAGGCAGGAGGATTACCACAAGTTCAAAGCCAGCCTGGGCTGTATAGTTAATTTGAGGTCTACCTGTGCTACATAGCAGAATGTATATTTTAAAAAATACCCCATGTTGCTGATGACCTACCCATTTTTCATGACAAATTAAAATACTGTTCTGAAGAAGCCTCCCTGAGCTGTTGAACAGGAACCATCCCCATGATGTGTTTTCCTGGGCTAATTCTCCCTCTGCTAGCCCAGCCTTCTGCGGCAGTCGGCTGTTAGCACTTGATAAGTGGATAACCTCTTTAACAGATGGAACCTCATCTATGTGATCCATCTATCTCAGTATCTAACTACTAGCTCAAAGTAGATGCTCCACACAAATTTGGTCAATTGAGCTTCTGTCTGAGGAAGTGCTACTGATTTAGAGCTCTTGCTGAAACATATGACGTTCATCAGCAAACCAAGTTTCTAAGTTACATTAAAAACAAAAGAAAACAATGACTTTACAGGCATAGCAAGTCAGCACTCTGTCTGCATGAGAGTCCTCTGTGAGTGAACTGACCACAAAGGAGCCGGTTATCTCACGCTCAGGAACATCCGACCAGGTCCGCCTCGTCTCCTGAGAGCTGAATATCTACAGCACCTAAGTTTTGTTTTCCCAACAGCAACTGTAAATTGAGGAGGAGGAGGAGGAGGAGGAGGAGGAGGAGGAG
>CAJQZJ010018538.1:919129-931141 GCA_907164525.1 Lophiomys imhausi | reverse complement strand
CAGCACACGGCCATAGCAAGGTGACCATGGCACCTCTGTCCAGCACATGGCCATGACAAGGTGACCACGGCACCTCTGTCTAGCACATGGCCATGGCAAGGTGACCACAGCACCTCTGTCCAGCACACGGCCATAGCAAGGTGACCACGGCACCTTCTGCAGTTAGCAATATAGTTATTCTCAGTGGGGGTGCAGAAGAATCCTAACAAAAGTCCCCAAACAAAACCTCATCGTTTCATCTGAGGCCAAGAGAAGCTCTGGAACAGGACAAGCCCCAAAGCAACCCTGCATTGAGATTCCACAGCACCAGAGAGGAAAAGCTTGACTATTGTGAAACTCGCCATGAGTATTCACCCTCTTATCTAATCTTACACTGTTAAAAAAAAAATAAAAAATAAAAAAGTCAGTCCTTTAAAAGTAAAGTGAAACCCATAGATACTATCTTTCTTTTTGAGGAAAAAACAGTGGGAACATGTTTTAAGAACTATGAAAATTAACTTCTAGGAAAAGTGCTTTGTCCCTTAGCAATTATCTCATGTCTCTGGGGAAATATTAAATTCAGGACTTTGATCATGGATTTCTATCATGCCACATCGTGATCACATTTTATATCTTTTCAAGACACACCTTCCTGTTGCCTCTTGGTGTGCCTGCAAGTCCTCTCACTTGATTTTCTTCCCTTATCTTCTTCCTTCTTTCATTTCCTTCCAACCAATTACAACTGTGAAAAGAGTATTTCTATATAGACATCATTTTCATATCTAATCCTCAAACAACGACATGTTAAGAAAGCAATTCCTAAAGGGCGCCTTTCTGTGTTGCCAAAGGGTCATATCAGGGAGGCATCTGGCCTCTTGCCAGCCTATAGTCTCATGGAGCCCTACCATGAGCCAAGGTATCCCTAGGAGGGAGATACTACATACACTTCCTCCAAAAAAAGTTTTTTTTTTTTTGTTACAGGGTTTCTCTGTGTAGCCATGGCTGTCCTTGACTCACTTTGTAGACCATGTTGGCCTTGAACTCACAGAGGTCCGCCTGCCTCTGCCTCCCGAGTGCTGGAATTAAAGGCATGCGCCACCACACTCACCCTCCTCCAAACATTTTGAAAAACTGAAGTTATTCTTCTTCAATAAATCTTATGGAACATGGCTTAGAAACTAGCTTTATAAATAAAAAATTTAAAAAAACAGTCAGGGCATTGTTCATATGTTCACAAGTTCTTTATGACCGTATAGCTAAACTTCTGGCCAGCAGAGGATATGGTGCTACAAGGAGAACAGATGTAACAGGACAGTTCATGAGCATTCCTACTACAAAAATCCTAAATCCAAAATGTTCTGAAATCTCTAGTGTAAGAGTATCAAAATGGGCTGGAGAGATGGATCAGAGGTTAACATCACCGGCTGTTCTTACAGAGGACGCAGGTTCAAATCCCAGCACCCACAGGGCAGCCCACAACTGTCTGTAACTCCAAGATCTGACAGCCTCACACACACACACATGCAGGTAAAACAACAATGCACATAAAATAAAAATAATGATAATTTTTAAAAGAGTATCAACATGATAAAACAGAAAATTTCATATTTGATCTCCTATGGTGAGTTGCCATCAAAATTCAGTAAACGTGTAAAATTCTCTTCAGACCATATATATGAGGCGTGCATGAACCAAATGCACTGTAGTTGGACATGAGTCCCATTTCCAAGACATCCTAAGTATATCCAAATATTCCCAAACCTGAAAAAGCCCCAAATACAAACTATTTGGCGTATGAGTGAACACCAATGAATGCATACTGAAGCATTGTTCAATCTATTCATCCAGGTTTGGCTACAGTTTAGACCTTCAGAGAAGGAGCTAGAAACTTCAAAGATGAGGCTTCTGAGCTATTTCAAGTTTTTGCCCCATCCTCCCTCTCTCCCTTATTCTACCTAAAAGCTAAGGTTTCTGCTTGGTGCTGAGAACTAAGAGCCAAATATCTTCCTCTTGGATCTCACACACAGGAGTGTGTCTACCCCAAGATACATTGTACCTGGGATTGAAGAGGAGAAAAATTCTCACACAACTGAATGAGAATGGCCCCCCTTGGCTCATATATTTGAAGGTTTTGTTACCTGTTTGGTGGAACTGTTTTGAGAAGGATTAGGAAATGTGATCTTGTTGGAGGAAGTGTGTCACTGGGGGGTGGGCTTTGAGGTTTCAAAAGCTCACAGCAGGCCTCTCTCTCTCTCTCTCCTGTGTGTGTGTGTGTGTGTGTGTACAACACCCACATGTGCTTATAAGGGCCAGAGATGAACATCACTCCCCTTTATTTTTTGAGACAGACAGGACAGCCTGTCATTGCCTAGAGCTCAGTGTTTTGGCTGGCCTGACTCTATTATCCTCCTGTCTCTACCTCCCTCTCTCCTCCAGAGCTAGGGTTATTGATGAACGCATATTTCTATGCCCAGCTTTTATCTGAGTGCTGGGAGTCCACCTCAGGTTGGCACCAGCGTTCTGCCTGCTGAGCTGCCGCCCCAGTCTTTGAGACTTTACTGCAAGCACCCCCAGATGCCCATGTTACTGGTTTTTGTGGACAACTGCAGTATAACAGTAACTCAGGTCTTGTAGACAACATCCCTGTCACCTACTGAGACAGATGTCCCTCGTTTCTTTCTCAGTATTTTTCCAGTTAATTATATTCCACTAAAACTTCAAGCTTCCCACTTCAATTTCTGTTTTATTCTACATACGGGTTATCTTTCCCAAATGGCATAATTAAATACTTAAAAATGAAAGAAGTCAGAGTCTGTCTCCACAAAAAGGCCCAGACACACACAGCGTTCCTTCAACCTAGAGCAATTACCCATCAGCCTAAGGGCCACCTAATTTTAAAACTTTCAGGGAACAGTTGGCAGAGACTGTCACCGTAACACCCGTCACTTCTCTTGGTCCCCCTGCCTAGTTGGGATGTGTTATTCTCTTGGGATACATGTGTAAGTTCTGTCCAAGAATTCTGGAATATGATTTTTTTAAATAAGTGAAGACTGCATTTAACCGAGAGTGAAACAGAAGTGTGAATTAAAAGGGTAATTTCAGATGTGGTGAAAAGCTGTAATGTCCATTCAA
Organism: Lophiomys imhausi; assembly: GCA_907164525.1. Taxonomy (NCBI): domain Eukaryota; kingdom Metazoa; phylum Chordata; class Mammalia; order Rodentia; family Muridae; genus Lophiomys; species Lophiomys imhausi. Next base: position 928,030 of record CAJQZJ010018538.1, on the reverse strand, counting down.
AGTAATGAAGGCACACAGCATTAATCTCCTAAAAGGATTCAATGCCATGAGAAAAGCAATTCTGTTTCTTAGTGGGAACAAATTAAGATGATTTCCCTTACAGAAATTGCCATAATTACAAGTAATTATCTTGTACTCTCTAAATTCACCACTATAGCACATTCTGCAAATATCATTTCCTTCAAATGCATTATTTGGAAATCCAGGAGCGATTGCTGCTTTGTGAGTAGTGCTGCAGCTATCAAACTGATTATCAGTGCCACATATCGTGTAGTAAAGAGGCGACATTCTGTGGCTGGAAGAGCTCGGAATTCCCAATTTATGACAGTCCCATCATCAGGTAAGTACAAACAAAGTGAGAATGGAAAACAATCACAGACAGCTGAATCCAATGTGGGCTTGTGCATAAAACAATGGGAAATCATCCTGAAGCGCACGGGGCAATCATGGGAGCCGTGTAAACAGCTGCTGCCATTTTTACAAAAATCCTAGCAGAGCCAAATAAAATCCCATCATCTGCAGCCTGCTCAGTTTTTTATTTTCCTTTAATATGAAAATGTGAGAAAGACCAGTTACTGACTGGGCATCAAGAGGAGAATAAGCATGTGAACCCTAATTTCACCATCTTTGGGGCCAATTACCATCTAGATCTCAGTTGGCAACTGGAGTCTCATATCTAGCCAAATTGGGATTCCTTACCATAGTGAGAACCGTGCCCAGAGTTCGCTTCTATACATCACTCTCTCTGCCTGGAACAGGCTCATGTCTGCCTAGTGAAAATTAACAAACCCTTCCAGCATGGCTGAAATGCCACTCTGCCATAAAGACTCTCCATCCACGTGTTTCCACTCCAAGTCCAGGTCCCTCCTTTCATCTCCCCACCCAGCTGTGGCCTCCCCGTTCGTCATTCTTCTGCTGCCCTGGTGATGTCTGCTATATGCCGCCTGGTGTTGGAAGGATTCGTACACTTGTCTCATTCTATCTTCTATGTTATAAGCTGAGAAATGTGTTTTGCCTCTATTTCCACATATTGTAACTATACTAAATACTACATACTGTAATCATTTCCAAATAAAGTTGATTTTTTAAATTGCTCCCATTTGAAAGCACATCATTGAATCAGTCTCTGAAAGGCTACAGAGTGTAAACAAAGGCCTGATTTTATTTATAAAAGTTGCAGTTATATTAGTATTTAAAACCCATCTATGGTAACTCATAAGCTCTATGACTATTAATCTTCCCGGGTGCTTGGTTGGTACAGTTTTTCTCCTTCAGGACTCGATTGCCCCATGACCTCACGCCTGTGTGCAGGCGCTGCACTTCTGAGAGGCAGCCCTCGCCAAGGCCCAGCACAAATGCGAACTGTGTTTACAAACCTGTGTTCTGTGTACACAGTCAATCGTCTGAGGTTCAGAGCTCACGTTGGAATTTCTTTAGAGAGTGACTGGAGCTTCTGACCACCTCCTGCATCGTGCACACGGCACGCTGGAGTTCTAACCATTCACCACCTTGTCCACTTAATGCCGTGCCGGGGAGCAAACCTAAAAACATGGCCCATGTAGGGCAAGCAGTCCACCCACCGACCTACACCCTGGCCTAGTATGTTAAGGTAAGAAGTTTTATGCTTGTTTCTCTATATTTTCTTTTTTTTTTAGTAATGCTTTGTTTATTTTTAAATTATTTTTATTTTACTATTTTATGTCTATGGTTATCTTGCTTGCAGCGTGTCTGTGTTACACGTGAGGCCTACTGAGGTCAGAAGAGGGGAACCGAAGTTAGAGACAATTGTGAGCTGCCAAGTAGGTGCTGGGATTTGAACCTGGGACCTCTGGTGGAGCAGAAAGTGCTCTTAACTGCTGAGCCTCGTTTCTCTGTATTTCCAACCTGTTTTAATGAACATGCTATCACTATATCCTATATATTTATAAGACGTTAACTTTGAGAACTTTACGCTCCTGGAGCTGGAGAGACGGCTCAGCAATTGAGAGGTGTGCTACTGTTGCAGAGGACCGGAGTTGAGTTCCCAGCACCTGCGGGGAACAGTTCACAACCACATGTAACTCTAGCAGCAGAGGTCTGAGGCTCTGGCCTCCACAAGCACCTGCCTGTGCGCACATACCACCCCACCCAACACACACAGAATTAAAATACATCTTTAAAAAAATATATCTATGCTCAAGCTGGGCGTAGCAACGCATGCCTTTAATTCCAACAATCGGGAGCAGAGGCAGGTGGAACGCTGTGAGTTCAATGCCAGCCTGGTCTACAGAGCGAGTTCAAGGACATCCAGGGCTACACCGAGAGACTGTCTCAAAAAACAAACAAAAAAGTTTTAATTACACTCTCATTTATCCATTCTTAGTTCCAATATAACACAGTGCAAATAAACATTACAGACATACACTGGAACGTAAAGTCATAAAGTTTTATGCAAATTAGCAAGGATGATTTGCCCACAGTTACAGTCTCAGGGGAAACTGGGGTTTTCTTTTTTTTTTTTTTTTTTTGGTTTTTCGAGACAGGGTTTCTCTGTGTATCCTTGGCTGTCCTGGACTCACTTTGTAGACCAGGCTGGCCTCGAACTCACAGTGATCCGCCTGCCTCTGCCTCCAAAGTGCTGGGATTAAAGGCGTGCGCCACCACCGCCCGGCTGAAACTGGGGTTTTCTAAAAGCATGCTCATTCTATATTGTTTCTTCCATAAACATTATATGAGATAGCAACTGTATAGTTCATTTAAGGTCCTGAGGAGCCACAGCTGCCACCAGAAATAGAGCAACGACAAGATATTCAGATGATGATCCACCTGCAAGTGAGCTTGACTTTGAACTTGCATAAGCCGCTCACTTTTCACACATTAATTGGTCTTTCAGAGTAGCTACTTGACCTCCCCTTATTCTTGGTCCACAATGACCTAGATCTGGTCTTCCCTTGTTACTATGTGGAGTTTGTGACGGAAATCTTTTCCCTTTCTCTGTCTCCAACTGCATTCTTGTCCTGTCCACAAAGGTGCAAATACCCTCAATGCTGTCCTTCAGCTACCCACGGTCCCCACCAAAGTGGCCCCCTCTCTACCTCTAGCCAGGCCTTCAGAGACTATGATACTGATATCTCATAATTCTCTCTTCCAGCCACATCAAGTGGTTAGATGAACCCACTTGATGACTGTCTTAGTCAGGGTCATTGTTGCTGGGATGAAACACCATGACCAAAGCAACTCGGGGAGGAAAGGGTGTGTTTCCTCCACAGGTCCATATAACAGTTCATCATCAAAAGCAGTGAGGGCAGGAACTCAGGCAGGGCAGGAGCCTGGAGGCAGGAGCTGATGCAGAGGCCATGGAGGGGTGCTGCTCACTGTCCTGCTCCCCATGGCTTGCTCAGCTGCTTTCTTACAGAACCCAGGACCACAGCCCAGGGATGGCACCACCCACAGTGGGCTGGGCTCGCCCCCATCAATAACGAATTAAGAAAATACCCTACAGCTGGATCTTATGGAGGCATTTTCTCAAGTGAGGCTTCCTCCTCTCTGATGATTCTACCTTGTGTCAAATTGATATAAAACTAGCCAGTACAATTGACATCTTGTCAACTTGACAGATAAACACATAACTTTTCAATTAGGATCTTTCTTTTCTCATTTATCCTTAAGATGGCACATTAATATTATTAACACAATATAAAACATAAGTAACTTTTAAAGTCCCAGTCTTTATAAATTCAAACACATTATAACTTTAGTCTTTTAAAAATCTAACATCTCTTATAAAAGTTCAAAGTCTTTCAGCTTTGGGCTCCTATAAAAATCAAAATTAAGTTAAATATTTTCTTTAAGAAGGCTGAATCAGGGCACGGTCACAATCTGATCAAAGCAAAAGCAAACTCCAACACTGTAAATAACTTGAAGTTCAGTATCTGAGATTCATTCACGATCTTCTGGGCTCCTCCAGAGGGCGTGGGTCACTTCTCCGGCTCCACCCTCTGCAGCACACACAGCTTGTCTTCTAGGCTCAGGCTGGCTCCACTCCATCACTGCTGCTGTTCTTGGTGGTCACCCACGGTACTGACTTCTCAAAAGTGCTGAGGTCTCAACTGCAATCGGGCTGCACTTTTAACAGTAGCCTCTCCTGAGCTCCTTCAATGGAGCCTCAACTTCTCTGCATGATCCCTTGGAGCCTGGGCCTTCAATTGCCACTGAGGCTGCACCTTCACCAATGCCTTCTCCTGGCCTCTCACAGTGCCAAGCCTCACCTGCTCACCATGACCCCTTCATGTCTTTAGAACCAGTATCACCTGGGTGACTCTTACACCACCAAGTTCAGCTGGATACTCAAAGTACAGCCTTGACCACAGCTTCTGAGTGCTGACCCTGAGGAAACACTTCCCAGAAGACTTCACCTCAGTGATGCTGGTCTCTTCTTAATCATAGCTGATTCTCCAGCCCCAGCTGACCAGTATCCATTGTCCCAATAAAGCAAGGGTTTTACTTTAGAGGTTCTGGTCTCTTGTTAACCACAGCCAATTCTTCAGGTCCAGCTGATCAAACACCACAGATTCTTCACTCAAAAGGCCCAATATAGTCTTTGCTTCACTCTGAAACTTCACAAGCCAGGCCTCCATCGTCTACACTGTTCTCAACATTCTTATCTTACAAGCTCCTACAGAACAGATCACTGAGCTCTCGACACTCAATGGCTTTTCTAGGCCAAAGTTCTAAAGTCCTTCCACAATCCTCCCAACACCGACATGGTCAGATCTGTTACATCAATACCCCACTCCTGGTACAAACTTGTCTTAGTCAGGGTTTCTATTGCTGTGATCAAACACCATAAGGAAAAGCAAGTTGAAGAGGAAAGGGTTTATTTCACTCAGAGTTCCATATAACAGCTCATCATCAAAAGCAGTGAGGGCAGGAACTCAGGCAGGGCAGGAGCCTGGAGGCAGGAGCTGATGCAGGGGCCATGGAGGTCATGCTGCTCACTGGTTTTCTCAGCCTGATTTCTTATAGAACCCAGGACCACCAGCCCAAGGATGACCCCACCCAAAATGGTGTGAGTCCATCCCATCAATCACTAACTGAGAAAATGTCCTACAGGCTTGCCTGCAGCCCAATCTTGTGGAGAGATTTCCTCAATTGAGGCTCTCTCCCCTTGGGTGACTCTAGTTTGTGTGAAGCTGACATAAAACTGGACAGAACAGTGACAGACAGGCAAAACTAACAACAAACAAATGTAACTATCATATACATTATGATGTGACGTTAGCCATCTTCTCTATAAACAAACCTCCCTACTTAGTTGTGCAGATCAAGGCTAATCTCTGAATACCCATGGTTTACTGTCTAGCACCATGTTTCTTAAGTCTGTTAAGTTCCTTCCTAAAACTGTTGCAGTCCAAGTATTATAAATACTGTAGCATAGACTAAAATAAAAAAAATATTTGAATGAATAGTATTTCTCAAAACATAATTTTAGGACTGGAAAGATGGCTCAGTCATGAGGACCTGAGACTGGATTCCTGGCGCCTTCATAAAAGCCAACCACGGTGGAGCATGCCTATAACGCAGGTGTTAAGGGCTATGAAGCAGTGGCTCCATGGGGTTCACTGGTTACTCAGTCTAGCCAATCAATAAGCTCCAGGTTCAGTGAGAGACTCTTCTCACAAAATAAGGTGGAAGGCAACTGAAGGAAAAAAAATGACATCTGGACTCTATGTGCACACTCATGTCCACACTCATAAACCATAATTCAAAATTAATATATAATTAATATTAAATAAAATGTTATTGGTTTGTTGGTTGGTTGGTTGGTTAACTGATTTCTTTTTTCTAAGTCAGGATCTCACTGTGTATGATCCTTTTGCCTCAGTTTCCCAAGAGCTGGGGATCACAGGTGCGCATCAGCAGAACTAGCTCAGCTGTTCACTGATAACTTGGGTCCCACCACTCTCCCTGGGATGCCAGTTCTGCAGACTCACAAACCACTGAGCTCCTCTGCAACTTGTTTTTGCTGATGCTGTTCTGTTTTGTCGCATCGTTTAGCTATATTGCCCAGGCTTGTCTTACACCTGAGCATCCCAGGCTACAGGCATACACCACCATACCCAGCACTTCAGGGGTTTTGTTGTGTATATACGTGAAGATGCTGTTGAAAAGTTAATGTCAAGTCAGAAACACTGCAACAAAATCAGAAAAAGGAAAAACAGGATGCCATTACAGGTGTATTTATCATGATATCTGGAATATGTTCGGTCCCATGACTGACACTGAAATATATGTAGCAATGATATTCAGTGCAAATTAATATTTGCTAACTTACTGGAAGATGTCTAGAAAACATTCTAAAACCAGAAAGCATAAAACACAACAAATGCCAAAGTTTTCTTTTTGCTTTGTTTGTGGATTTTTTGAGATGGGGTCTCACACAGAGTCTCGTGTAGCCACCCAGTCTTTTGCTTTCTCCTCCAACATACTATGATTATGTGCATGTAGGTGGCAGCCAGCATTCAAACAGTGTGCTGGCTGGTTTTATGTCAACTTGACACAAGCTAGAGTCGCCTGAAGATCCTTTATCTTCAGTGATCTAGCTTATACCTCCATTAGATCCAGCATTTTCCTAATTAGTGAATGATGGGGGGGCCCATTGTGGGTGGGACCATCCCTGGCTGTGGTCTTGGGTTCTGTAAGAAAGCAGGCTGAGCAAGCAATGGGGAGCAAGCCAGTTGATAACCAATTATAAGGTTATCAGACTCATTAACAATAATTTTGTAATCAATTTTCATTTTATCTGTTATTTCTTCAGTCTAATATCTTTTGGGGGAAGTATGATAATAAGATAATAGCTGGGTGTGGTGGTGCACACCTTTAATCCCAGAGGCAGAGACAGGTGAATCTCTGAGTTGAGGCCAGCCTGGTCTATATAGTAAGTTCCACGACACAGCCAGATGTACAATAGTGAGATGCTGACTCAAAAAAAAAAAAGAAGAAAAGGAAAGAAAAAATAAAGGTATAAGGCTGACAATCATGTGTCTAACATCACTAATACATTTCTTTATACTACTCCTCAACCAAAAGCAAAACTTTTTTGAGAGAGGTGTCTCATGTAGCTCGGGCTGCTCTCAAACCCACTGTAGAAAACAGGATTCCTTAAACTCAGATCCACCTGCTTCTACCTTCAAAGTGCTAGAATTACATGTGTGTGTCACCAAGCCCAGCTGATGGTGTGCTAGGGTTTCATGCACGCTGGGCAAGCACTCTACTGGCTGAGCGACGGCCCCCTCTCTGTATCCGTCTTATGTATGCTGGATACTGTCTCCTCCACAAACCCACAACACACCCACCTACACTGGGTGTAAGTGCAGCTTTCCAGATTCCAAGTCTGAGATAATCTTGAAATTGTGGATGTGTGTATGCACCCTAGGTTTGCAAACATGGATAGAATAAAGCATGTTAACAATGAACTGTCACAGCAATGAACTCTAAGTATAACAAAGCTCCCATTTATTCAATGATGCTATTCTGTCTATTTTCAAATTTAAAATGTTTTTCAATCCTGAAATTCATATGGAAGCCCAAAGGCCCGGAACAGTCCAAGCGATACTAAGCAGAAAGAGCAATGCCGTAGGGATGCAAACCTAACCTCAGTTATGCTACAAGGCACGGCGAACATCACACAGACCAGGACAGGACAGGAATAAACCCTGACTCACAGACACCTAATATTCATGAAGATATGAAAGACCTAGATCGGAGGAAACATGGCCTTTTCAACAAATGGTGCTGGGAAAGCTGGATTTCCACATGTGACCAGTCAAACTACATCCACATCTCCCACCCCACACAAAACTTAGTCGAAGTGGATCAAACACTTCAGCGAAAAGCCTGAAACTTCTAGGGAAAAACTTCAAGATACGAATCACCAAGGCCTTTCTGAGAGGGACCCAACAGCTTAGCAAGGAATTCCGGGAACTGACCATGGCGTCCCCACCATGAGACAATCAGGACAGTGAAGGAGGGAGTCTTTGCAAATCATAAACTGGGCATCCACAGCCCACAAATAATTCAAAAAAGTTAAACACCAAAAGAACCAAATCCTGACTGAACAGGCACTCCCCCCTGAACTAGCCAAGAAGTATTTGGAAATATGAGTTTCCTTAATCACTGTGGAAAAGCAAATGAAAACTACGTTGCGATTCCATCTTTCCCTAGGAATAATGGCTACCATTAAGAAAAGAAATGATGGCTGGGCGTGGTGGCGCACGCCTTTAATCCCAGCACTCAGGAGGCAGAGGCAGGTGGATCTTTGCAAGTTCAAAGCCAGCCTGGTCTCCAGAGTGAGCTCCAAGATAGCCAGGGCTGTTACACAGAGAAACCTTGTCTCAAAAAACCTAAAAAAAAAAAAAAAAAAGGAAGAAAACAAGTGAGTAAATGCTGGTGTGGGTACAGGAACCCTATACACGATGGCAGGGGTGTGACCTGGTACATCTCCTATGGAAATTAGTACAGAGATTCCTCAAAATAACTAAAAGAAGAACTAAAAGAAGACATGACTCAGTGGTTAAGAGCACTGACTGCTCTTCCAGAGGACCCGGGTTCAAATCCCAGCACCCACATGGTAGCTCACAACCATCTGTAACTCCACGGGATCCAACATCATCTTCTGGCCTCCACAGCAGACACCAGGCAAGTGGCACAAGCAGAAAAACACATAAACACATTTTTAAAACTAAAAATAGAACTACCTAGTTGTCAAGAAGACTCAGTGTGTAAAGGGACTTGACACCAGGCTGACAGCTTGAGCCCAGGACCCACAGGATGAAAGAAGAGGGCCAACCTCCCACAAGGCTCTACAGGGACACACACTCTCCCTCCACACACACACACACACACACACACACACACACACAC
>CAJQZJ010018538.1:888530-914129 GCA_907164525.1 Lophiomys imhausi | reverse complement strand
CTCCCTCCACACACACACACACTCTCTCTCTCTCCCCACACACACTCTCTCTCCACACACACACACATGCCCACACACACACTCTCTCTCTCTCCCTACACACACACACACACACACACACACACACACACTCACTCTCTCTCTCCCTCCACACACACACACTCTCTCTCAAGCACACACACATATAAAAGAAAGAGAGAGGGAGGGAGGAAGGGAAGAAGAAAGAAAATTTTAAAATAACGCGCCTATGTGATCATATATAGCACTTCTGGTATGTTCCCAAAACACTGAGTCAGCATGATACACAAATGCCGGCACACCCATGTTTAGTGTGTACTGTTTCCAACAACCTAATATGGAACCACCAAGATGTCCACCAACAGATGTTTGTACTCAGCTATAAAGAAGAATAGATTTGGGGCTGCAGAGATGGCTCAGCGGTTAAGAGCACTGGCTGTTCTTCCAAAGGACCCAGGTTCAAATCCTAGCACCAACATGGCAGTTCACAACTGCCTGTAATTCCAATTTTAGGGGATCTGACACCCTCAGACAGACATACATGGAGGCAGAACACCAATGTAAATAAAACCAAAATAAAAGAATTAAATGAAGAAGAAGAAGAAGAAGAAGAAGAAGAAGAAGAAGAAGAAGCAGCAGCAGCTTGTTTCGTTCACAGGAAAATTCACAGAACTGGAGACCATCATGTTAAGTGAAAACAAACCACGCAAGAAAAAGACAAAATCCTAAATGTTTTCTCTCATATACAAAATCTAAGTTTAAATACATGTGTGCCATGAAAGCAAAAGACAAAGTACTTGGGGGAGGAGGAGAATCAGTAGGTGGAGAGGTAAGCGAGGGCACTGAACAAAGACATGTGTCCAGCAAAGCTCCATCAGGGTTCCAGACACTAAGTATAAATAGTAAGAAAGGCAACGCTGTGGTTTTAGTTCCCTTAAAACACTACACACAGCAGAACGAGCAATCATTTACCCATAAAAACTATAATCCAACAAATGGTTTTCCTTTTATCTTATTATACTTTATTTTGTAATGTTTTGTTTCATCTCCTAGAAACTGGCTCTTTTCTAATGAGAGACAGAAAGGGAGAGGACCTGGAGGGGACGGAGGTGGGAAGGGACCAGGAGGAGTGGAGGGAGAGAAAACTGTATTCAGATTATATTATATGGGGAAAAAAGTCTACATTTGATAAAAGAGGGAAAATAAATTTTACAAAATAAATTCTATTTTAAAAAAAAGAAAATTTGGGATTATAATAAAATTATCCAGCATACCCAACAAGCTCTTCTGTGGTTTTCTCCCTCTCATCTCCTCTCCACCACTGTTCTAGGTTTAGTAAATTCTGGATATTAAGCGTTTGGAGATTATGTATGCAGACACGGTGTGTCTCCACAGTGGCCTTCCGGCTCCCACTTCCTCTGGGCTTGTCCTCCAGTTGTAAGCTGGCCCACAACTTAGTCTTGTATTAATTTATGCACTTCTACAAGTCTCACCCCATATACTGTAAATCAGAAATATCACCAGTTATGCCGAATGCACAGGCACACATGTGAATGGACAATGACTTACAGAACCAGAAACATGCCACAGAAATTCATGGCACACACATATTTAAACTTAGATTTTGTATATGAGAGAAACTGAAACATATCTATTAGCAAGTGATTAAAGTTACTACAATTAGTGTACCTTTTCTAGAAATGCTATTTACCGCACAAAAGATATATGTTCAAAGATACAATTTTATATTTTTCTTAAACTATGTGCAAAAAGCACACAGTGCTAAAAAAAAAAAAAGCAATGAAGAACGCTGACAGAACAACCTAAAGGACAAAACAGGCCAAAAAGGGAACAAAGCTGAAGAGCTTAGCCATGTGACAATGTGAAAATGCTTGGCTGCTAAAACCTTAAAAGGGTGAAGAAAGCCCAAGACAAAAGTGTCCTATGAGCCCTGAAAACGTGAGTTAAGTGAAATAACTTGGAGTTTTCAATAAAACTACGTGGTTTTAGCACATCAGCGAAAGCGAAGTCTTACTGGGCAGCCAGGCACTGTTAACAATACATCCATTTGTTGTGGAAGCTGGAGCTGAAGGGACCAGCCAGGACTCCAGGCTTTCCCTGCTCCTCCTGTGTTCTCGTCATCACGGTGACTGACTAACAAAGGCAAGGGGGCTCCTGATGCCCTTTCTGCAAGCTGGGCCACTAAACCCTGTAGCCTGTCATGCCGGCATGTTTACCGGCTCCCGGTGAATGGCAAAGGTGCCAACGCAGGTTTCTTCATGTCTTACTTATATCTTTCGTGTCTTATCAAACCTATAAAACCATCCCCAACTGCTGCAACATTCCTGAGTCTTGTATAGATGACTGCTACCCACCAAATATACAGAACCAAACACAGTGAAGGCTGGGTTTGGGGAGAGACAACTCAGTGGGTGAAGTGCTTACCGCGCCAAGGAGGAGGAGGACATGAGTTCAGGTGCCCAGAACCAGCCTCAAAGCTAAGCAACTGCGTACACATCAGCAACCCCAATGACGGGTGGATCCCAGGGACTTGCAGGCCAGCCACTCTATCCTAATCAGCATACCCTAGATTCAGTGGGAGACCCTATCTCAAAAAACTGAGACAGAGAGGCTGGGGTCTGCCAACACCTTGTTGTGGAGGGGTAGAGCTCATGGGCCTGACCACTCCCTGAGGATTTATATACAATTAATGGTTGGGGGTGGAGGCATTACTCTCACCTCCATGTTGATTTTAAACCATCTAATGAAAACACTGGATCACATACACAAAAAGTGGCGGACATGAACAAAGAGGAGGAGCTGGTTGGGAAGAAGAAGGGATTATCAGGAATTGCAGGGGGACAGGTACTGGTAAAGGGCAAGGGAAGATACAGCTGAAATACATTATGTACATGCATGAAGGTGTAACAACAAAGCCCGTTGCTATGAATACTTAATATATGGTAATACAGCATTAACATATAAGACAAACAGTGGTTGAGAAAGACACGTGATATTGAACTCTGGTCTCTAAATGCCTGGGTACATACACGTGCACACCCACACAGGGATATGCATATACATAAACACATATACACACACACATGCCACACAAATAAAATACTAAGGACTGAAGAGAGTAAAGATTTAATATGGTAGTTCACAATCATGGCATTGATATACCGGTATCTTGTGATCAGCGTGAAATGTATCACAAGTCACTTCAGTGGAGATGAAGTTCACGTGACATGAGACCACTCATCGGCAAGTGTCCTTCTCAGTGACCGTTATGACATGCACATTATGAGCCTGCCACTCCATGAGTGAGACTGTATGTTTAATAGGTGCACTGTTCAGGTTGTCCTTTTAATGACGTACCCTCACTTTTGTGCAATATGGCATTCTCTGCACAGAGATAATCTTGTGAAGACAGTACTCCCTGTAACTAGCCAGCCAAAGACTCTAAACTCATTCGTTCAGCTCTTCCTCAGTGAATATTGCCCTTAAAACCTTGGACAGGGACACAATGGCAGATACAGTACTGAGCCAGGACTGTGGTTTACACAGTTACGGTCAAATGGCCATATGATGCCCAGCAACTGAGGCAAGCTCCATGGTAAAAACCAATGGCAAGATCAACATGAGTTAAGAAATATGAAGAAACTCAGCAAGCCAAGGCTGGTGGGTATCTGTAGGGTCCAGGCCAGCAAATGAGATCCTGTCTCAAAAAAAACAACAACCAAAGAAGAAGAGGAGGAGGAGGAACAGGAGGATGAGGAACGGGAGGAGGAGGAAGAGCCGGAGAAAAAGCAGGAGGAGGAGGAACAGGAGGACGAGGAGCAGGAAGAGCAGGAAGGGCAGGAGGAGCAGGAAGAGAAGGGGGAGACGGCCAGGTACGGTTGTGCAGCAGTGAAAGTGCAGTGGGGATGTGTTACTTGCCAAGCATTCTTGTGGGAGCCAGGGGCCATTCCCACCGACACAGCCAAGACTTTCTATGGTGAAGCCTCTTGCCACAAAGCTGCTCTGCAGTGGGTCCACTCCACTGTGCAGCTTCAGGGTTTCCTCCTCAGTAGAGAATTCACACTGTAGCCATTTGTTTCTGGGTTCTTCTCTTTAATAAATGTAATTGCAAAATGGCAACTTCATGGTTGAAGTTCCACTGAAGGACAGCAAATTCATGGCCACCACTAAGAACCCCTCCGGCCTCCGGGGGTTCTTAGAGAGAGCATATGGCAAGCCACAGCATGTCTTCTGTAATGCCCTGACCATGCCCAGCCCAGGACGAGCTTGCCCCAGTGTGAGCTTCTCCAAGAACATGGAGAGATGGCAGAACTTTAACGAGATCAGGGACATAAGCACATAGGTCTTTATAGCAATTACCTGAGAGGAATAAGGAGGAGAAACCAGATGCAAAAGAGGCTAGAAAAGGGAAAATCATTAGGATGCCATTCACAATAGATCCGGGGTGGGAAACTCTGAGGAGTCAAGCATGAGAGATTTAATGGCTCGAAAGGACATGAGTCGCGGGGACCGCCAGCATCGTGGAGCCTGGCTCTGCAGGCTGCACAGACCTGGGAATGCCATGAACGGAGGTCTGCAGAAGACTGCTAACATGATCACACACCACTAAACAAGCCGAGTTCCAAGACAAGTGACCCAGTAATATCGGCTGCAAAGAATTCAGTAGTGACTAGGTGTCTCCGTTTTTGTTCTATTGCTGTGAAGAGACACCATGACAATGGCAAGTCTTATAAAGGAAAACATTTAACTGGGGCTGGCTCACAGGTTCAGAGGTTCAGCCCGTTATCATCACAGCGGAAAGCATGGCAGCATGCAGGCAGACATGGTGCTGGAGGAGGAGCTGAGAGTTCTACATCTTGATGGGAAGGCAGCAGAAGGGGACTGTGTACCACACTGGGCATAGCTTGAGCGAAGTCCACCTCCAGTGACACTCTTCCTCCAACGAGGCCACACCTACTTCAACAAGGCCACACCTCCAAATAGTGCCACTCCCTGGCGACCAAGCATTCAAACACGTGAGTATATATGGGGGCCGTTCCTATTGAAAGCCACCACACTAGACAATAAATACTAAAATACTAAATGTGAAGTACAGCTGTATTAAAATTTGAAATTAACATTATAATCCAAAAATTAAGTATTTCATCAGAGACAGACTAGGGAGGGATCTGAGATATTCTTTCATAAAAATGATGTCATTGCAAGACCAGATCTACAGGATGCATCCTTACACATGAGCTTCCAAACAAACTTCCCAATGGAGCCCCATCAGAGGAGGCATTTGAGAAGCAAGGTGCTAGGGAAGACAGAGGAGGGAGCAAATATGAACAAAGTATAGCAAGAAGAGTGGAAATGTTAGAATGAAACTCATTACCCTATGTGCTTAAATAAAACTCCTAAGTAAAGCCAGATTCATGTTCTATTAATGTGATGAGTATAACAAGATAAATACATCTAAGGCTCTCAAATTACATAATTAATGTGACTTATATGACACACCCTATTAATAACCTTTTATTATGCGTGAACAGTAAAATAACATTAGATAAGCAATGAAAAAATCCAATCAGAGGGGCTTTCTGATGTTCAGACTGGAGTCTTATTGACATGGTGCTATCTAATACTAATCCTTGGATTTAGAAAGCAGAAGTCTCTTCAGAGCGGTAAACAAACATGTTCCTACGAGACTAGTGTTTTAATTACTATCATTTCTGCAAATGCAAGATAAAAACAATGTGCCTCCTGATACCCTAGTATGTAAAACAGGGCACGGTGTATTCTGCAAGGCCAGGTAGGTTACATAGATAAAATGATCAGGACACTGAAGTGAGATACTTAGATCTGATACTAAGCTGGTCCCACGTCTTACACGTGTCTGCCTTAATCATGACTTCCAGAGAGATTCCGTGGAGAGAGCCTGCCCCCTTTCTGATACTGCCTGTAAGGGTTGGGAGCCAATGACAAAACAGGCTGGCGCTCTTTAATAAACCACCGGAGTCAAACCTATGAATCAGCTGAAGTAGCAGGTGTAAAAACACAAGTGGTAGGTGCCAAGTAGTAGTTTATTTATTCTTAGATACAGTAAACATTTACTGAGAAACTATATTATTCTTGAAACCAAAAGAGATATGGTCCCTGAACATAAGGAGCTACAACTGTACAAAGAGGCCAGCCAGATAAACACCTAAAGAGATAGAATTACGGAGAGAAAAGATTCCAGCGGAGGAAATGAAGTCAGCCTCAAAAGCCAGAGTCTATTTATAGTCCATGGTATAGACTAAGAAAGCTCCTAGAATTCCCATGAGGCTCTGTGCTCCTTCAAGGGGAAAGGGGATGAGGGATGGAAACAGCATCTTGCAACGGTCCTAGTGGAGGAGCAAAGCTCTCTTCTAGTGACACCGGCTCACTTTTCTCTGTGTCATCGTCAAACTTCCTAAGTAAATGAGGCCTGGCTCCATCCTGTTCTGACTCCCGGCACCCCCGGTACATCAAGTCACCTCCCTAAACCAGCTCCCTTGTCTGTGAAATGCAAACAGCGTGCCCTCTCCTTACTAGATAAGATGCATACAGACGGACCGGAGGCCACCAGCATACAGCAGGTGCCTAAAAAATGCTACTTATGCTGGGGTGGGGTGGGGTGGTGTGGTGTGGATCATGTTGGAAGGTCCCTTTGTAAGAAGATATCACACCCTAATAGAATACTGCACATTCAGACATTTGTAAACTTTGTCTTGTTTAATCTACCAAATTAACAGTGTAAAGAGAAGAAAACAACTCCCCTTCAGTCATGAACCCCACCTCCATGTTTAGGTAGAAATAAAGAAATCTGGAATTTATAGAAGATCTGTTAAAGTGAACCCAGAAACCCAGAATTCAAAAATGCCCGAACTAGTAGTGATTGACAAGACCCCAGGGCACCAATCAGCCCTAGTCCAAAAGCCCTGACAGACGGGATGGGAAGGCGGCTTGCCGTACAATCTGTGGGTGCCCTCCCTACCTCTGTTCAGTTCACACCAATGCAGTACCCCTCTTTTTCTGGGGTGCGAATAGTCTGTGGGTCAGCTTGGTGAACCACGTGGCATGTGACTGATACCTTGGCAGGCCCAGCCAGAAACCACGGCAATGGCATGTGAGCACTCTGGCAAGAGTTAAGAAGATAAACTGAGTCTGCGAGAGCTGGGTGGTGCCTCCTGGGGCTGGGCTCCCAAGGTAGCCTTCACTTTCAGGGTAGAAGAATTGCCCTCAAGCTGCCAACGGATGATCATCACACAGAATCGGACAGCCCGGCATCTCTGAACTCTGCAGACTAATATCGGGATCCTTACAACATGATGGCTTGTGATTGTGAATACAGAAAACAAACAGTCTTCTGGTACAGCCACTGTGCGTCACAGAGTGAGTAAACACTGCAGTGAATCCTAATGCTGAAACACAATCTTCCAGAGTCCAGAGATCCACCTGGCCGCCAAGAATAATACTTCTGTGGTTCAGGCAACACCAGTACCCAGGGGGGTTTTACTGACATAACCATATGAGTTACTACAGGCTGGCTAAAATAGAAAACGCAGGCATTTGTGAGTGCAGTTTGCAGAAATCTTTAACCTACTCACAAACATTACACAAGCAGAAGATCTGGGACTATGCAGCATCTGTTTAAGATGTTGGATTTCCTCTGTTTTGGGGGCTGGGAGAGAAACACACAAATCTCTTTTACCAACCTCACTGAACGAGGAAGCCCTCTGTGAGGACAGAACAAATAAATACATGAGTTGTTCTGAATTTGGGCTGAGGTAGAAACAACTGGCACAGAACAAAACCAAATCAATTAGATGCCCTTTCCGATCGTCAGGCTATGATGGGGCAGGGCTCGCTGGGGTCCCTAGCAGTCAAACAAGCGCACAGTGTCTTTTCGGTACTCACACATGATTTCTATTTCAGCTCTGATGTCAAACCCGACATCACACGCCGTGGCACAAAGAAAGAAACAGTCTAGCTAGTTGAGCGGAACAGCAGACAGCTGCTGGCAGAGACGGGTCGCGGCTGGGGAGGGGCTCAGCACGCTGAGTTCGCCGCCGCCGTGTTTTCCTCCGGAGGAATGTCAATAAAAACCACGGCCAAACGCGGCGTTGAAGGCAAAGTCCCGCTATGCCGCAAACCGCTAACCTAGCAGTGGCAGTCAGGCAAGTTTGCAAGGGGACCCTGGCCAACACAGGGCTGCCAGGAACTTGAGGACGGCTGCCTTTCCCCCTCAGCGTCCCTCGGCGTCCAAGGAAGGGACGGGTCCCACATTTAGAGACGATACTTTGGGGACCAATGGCAATTTATTTCCATAGAACCACTGGATGTTTTTTCTCCAGTTCTCAACAAAGGAGCCATATTAGGAAATAATCTTGCGAAAAGGCAAGGGGCCCCCCTCCCCCTTGCCCACGATCGATGCGCACACGCGGTGCACAATGGCCGGCGCGCCCGCGTTCGCCCACGCGGCCGCCGGACCCGGGCAGCCGCCCCTCCGCAGCCCCGGCGCCCGAGGCCCCGGCCGTCGCGGGGAGCCGCTTGGCGCTCGCTCCGGGGCTGCCCGCCCCCCAGCGGGGCCCAGGGGAAGCGGCTGCCAGCGGCCGGGGCGCCAGTCCCCGCGGGGCAGGGGGCGCTCGGACGCCCACCTGCGGGCCTAAGGGGCCGGGCGCGCGGGGCAGGGGCTCGGCTGTCACCCGGGCGGGCCGCGCGCGCAGGGACCCGGAGGGCCTCGGGGTCCCGCCGTCCCTGCCCTGACCGCCCTGCCCTGTCCCGCCAGCCGCCCTGCCCTGCCCGGCCCGCCGCACTCACCTTCTTCCGGGGCTGCCATTTCATCATATTTGAACAGCCGACCCGGGGCGCGTCAAGAGCTGGGCCGGGGGCTGCGGGCGGACGCCGGGCGGCGGCGGCGGCTGCAAGGCATGCTGCCCCCTCCTCGCACGCCCTGGCCCTTTCCCGTGTGCACGACGGCGGGGAAGAGCCCGGGGGACGACCGACCGACCGACAGCCTCGTCTTCGGCTCAGCGCGAAGTGCCGCAGCCGCCACGCTGTCCCGCGGGGCTAGGGATTCCCGGGCCGGAGCGGGGCACCATGTTCCCCGACCCGCGAAGGCCCCGCAGCCCGCGGCGGCGGCTCTCGGATCGGCCGCAGACCCTTCAGAGCAGGGACCCACGGCGCGAGCTGCCACGGAAACTCGGCCGGGCTCCTGCCATCCAAGCCCCTTTGGGCGAATTCTTCTCTTCTCAAAAAAGATTAGACAAGCAACCAGACCCTCACACGCAGCCTGGAGCGATTCCCAAAATTCTGGGTGTATTTCTCGTTTGTAAAATTTAGCAAAGAAAATTCCGAAGGTCTGTAATCAGAGCTTCTTTGCGCAGTTTTCTGCTTCTTAGACAACTTGGGATCGGATCTGCCCTTCCGAAATGCCTACCTTCCCTGAACACAGTAAATAGGAAAACTTGGTTTGTGTGTTTAGATTTTTTTTTTTTTTAATTCCCAAGAACCTTAGTGGGGAAAGGCTGGAAGGAAATCCTGCAAGAACCTAACTCCACAGCTCAGTGTGCACTAATGACTTCCTTCCCTTCAGAGTGAGCACAGCCAGCAGAGCTCGAGCTCCAGCCACACCGAGCTTGGGTTTCTGGGTCTTAGTGCCACGACATCTACTACACAGCAAAAAAGTAAAGCTACAGTTCCATAGGCGGCCACAGGCTGGCTCTGAAACCTCTCAAGAATCCTTAGATTTGTGTGAGCCACATGGAGAAACAGAAGGGGCAAGAATCCAAACCAAACGGCCATAAAGGGGCTGCAGAGATGGCTGCGCGGCTGACTGCCCGGAGGACGGTTCACAGAAACCACTCCAGTTCCAGGGGACCTGACCCCAACTGACTCCCTAAACTCATGCAGGCAAAAGCACTTAACATAACTAAAAGAAATAATAAATGAATCTCTTTTAAAGGCCACACAAAGTTGGGTTTAAAGAAAAAAAAAGATTTGAAATCTCGAACAAAGAAAAAAATTAATCAGAAACTTTGCCACAAATAAACTTAAAAATAAATTTTATTTGCCTCTCTAACTTAATTGCTTTTTAAAAAATAACAAAGTTGCCGGGCAGTGGTGGCGCACGCCTTTAATCCCAGCACTTGGGAGGCAGAGGCAGGCGGATCTTTGTGAGTTCGAGGCCAGCCTGGTCTACAAAGTGAGTCCAGGACAGCCGAGGATACACTGAGAAACCCTGTCTCGAAAAACCAAAAAAAAAAAAACAAAGTTTCAGTATAAAATCAGGCTGGTCTTGAACTTGTGGGGTTAAGCTGTCCTTTCACTTCAGCCTCCTTCATAGTTTGGCTGAAACTACAGACACAGACCACCAAGCTGGGGTAGCATTAATTTTATTACTATAAAATACTGCAGCCTGGCAGAAGTGGTGGGCCTCTAATCCCAGCACTTGGGAGGCAGAGGCCAGCCTGGTCTACAGCCCAAGTTCCAGAACAGCCAGGGCTACACAGAGAAACCCTGTCTTGAAAAGTAAACAAACAAACAAATGCTCTAGGGACTGATTTTCATTCCTCTTTTGTGTAAGAATTCCATCTTATGGATGGCAATTAACCTACGAGTCCAACACACTATATAATACCACTATTATTTATTTTCCAACACACCTCTCAACTCTCATTGCACCTTAAGGTTGTAGCTGTAGAGGTTACTATGCTGCTGACTGATGCTGTGTGCGGTTCCTTGTGCACTGTCAGAACTAACTCATGCAGGGAATCAGATGCCCGGCTGTCACTCAAACACCCACAGCACAGTCAACCTCCAGGGACAATAGAGACTTAGTCTCTCATTCTGCTTTCCACTCCTGGTTGCTGAGACTCAAGAGCTGCTTGCTCAGCTGAGATACACACACAGACAGCGCATGAGGGCTGGAATTCAGACCCACAGGACCTGACTCCAGAGCCTGTGTGAGCACACTCTGAGCACCACAGCCACATGTGCCACATAACCCTGCCACGTCCTTGCACAGCTCCAGGGACTGGGACTTGACTGGGTGGTAAGGGAATGAATTAGGGACAGACAGATGGACACTTGGACAGAAAAGCTGGGATCAGGTGGTCTGGGCTCTCTGATGGAGAAACTTCAGCACCCCAGAAGCTCGCCGGGTTTATTATCTGAGTTGAACAGAGGTGGGATTATTGCATTCAGATCAACAAGGAGGCAGGGTTGAGGGTATACACTGGATCAAGGATGGAGCAGTCTTTGTAGGGGAGAGGTCTCCGGGCCTTAAATATACAGAGGAGAAGCTATTGTGGACATTTTCTGCAAACGTCCTCAACACTTGAATGGCAGTCTCCCAGAGAAAGCTTTGCCAACTCTCTGACCTCAGGGTCCTGGGTCCTTGAAGAGGGTGTGTCAACAGCACACACTTACTCACTCTGGACTTTCTCTGTTCTCCACATCCCCCTCATCCTCAGGGTAAAAACCCAATACAAGGAAGAGGCTGCTCCAAATCATGACTTCAGCCACTAAGAAAGTCAACATTCTCAGTGTACTGTGACATACTCAAATTATTCTGGCAACTTCGTATACGTATCCTACTAGAACTGAAAATTCCATATTGACCTTCCTAAAATCAGCTCTCTTCCCAACAGCCCTCGCTTCTGTCCGTGGTGTCTCTGTGCTCCCAGCACCGCAGACTCACACCGCGACTTTCCTCACATCTAATCTCCCACCAAGTCCGGTCATTCCTTTGCCAGATGTCACTTTGAAGTCCTTCTTGCTGACATCCATGAGTTCTAGGCCAGTTGGTCTACTACAGGAGATACCTATCAAAACTCAAAACAAAATAAGAGTGAAGAGAGCAGAAAAGAATGCTGAATGAATGGAACTCCATTCGACTTCACACAAAACAGACCTTTTTGTTGTTGGAACCAAAATCCGAGTTTATGTACAGAGTGCTGAAAGGATTAACAGTAAAAAAAAGAGTCCCAGCTGAAGCAGTCTCTCTGTCCGTCTGTCTGTCTCTGTGTGTATCTGTCTGTGTCTGTCTCTCTCAATGATGAGGTTCCAAGTTGACCTTTAATGCCTGTGCTCAGAATATCATCCTGGCTGAACCTCACAAGCTGCTGGAATTACAGGCATGCACACCCAGCCTAAGGTAACATTTAATTTTAACCTACCTAATACAAAAGAAATATTAACTTTGATTTTAAGAGGCTCTTATAAATTTTTAAGCTGTGAGCATGGTTAAAAAGCTCATTATGCCTCTTTAGCAGGTGATGAGACTGAAGTCCAGAGACACCCCATGACTTGATGAGGGTCACATCCCAGGTGGACAGCAAAGAAAGACTTAGCCCCTGCTGGCGGATGCTTTAGGACGAAGGAGAAGATTCTTTTGACCGCCTCTGACTTTTTGTATGACACACACTTTCAGAAAGGTATGGCAAGAGGGATGACTAGATAGATCTACAGCAAAGGGAGTTCTGAGACTTGTGAACCTGGAGCAGCCATGTCAAAGTGTCTAATCTGTCAGCAGGAGCTACAGACTTCATTTCCTCTTCCTTAGAACTCTCCTAAACCATTCTAACAAGCAACCAAAACACACCTGTGGAGCTAAAGTCCACCTGCAAGTCCTCATCTGTGGTTTTTGATTTGGCCACTGTAGGCTTCACTTTCCCATACGCTAATTGGGCAACCAAACAGTTGCTAATCTGTGAGGCAGTTTTCCAAAGGCAGAGTCTGGTTCACTTCCACAGGGCTCTTTGCTCAGATATGGTTAAAATTCAGGTTGTATAAAGTTATTAAACTGAAGGTAAGGGCGTCTCAGAACTGTGGGCTGTATCGGTAAGGGAGACAGAAAATGCCTTGTGTTTCTGTCAAAAGAGAATCAATCCGATTACATCGGAGTTTTCCAAAGCTTTAAGGTGTCTCCCAATTGTTTAGACACTTCACCCATGGCTCACTTATTGGTAATCTGGGTGGCATTTCTTCTCCTGAGATCTGGTAACTGTTCTAGCTTTCATTTAATAGAGGACCATTAACTAAAAGCTTTTGTTTTATCTTTTAACAATTTATTTGTTTTTATTTTATGATTATGGTGTTTGGCCTGCATGTATGTTTATGTGAGGGTGTCAGATCCTCTGGAACAGGGGTTACAGACAGTTGTGAGCTGCCATGTGGGTGCTGGGAACTGAACCTGGGTCCTCTGGAAGAGCAGTCAGTGTTCTTAACCACTGAGCCATTTCTCTAGCCCAACTAGAAGCTTTTGAATACCAATGCAATATTTAATCATTTTTTTTCTTTGTATTTTATTTACTTGGCTTAGTAGAAATTGAATTGGTATTTACATGAAGATATTCACAGGTTTCCCTTATGCCAATATATTTGCACCATTTGAAATTATATGAAGGTATGAAGTTACCACAGGCCAAAATGACCTACACACACATATTATTGTTTTCAAGACTCCAAACTGAACAGCAAGAATATATTTTCCAGATCTTAACATATTAAAGGGCATTTTTATAACCCCCTGATTTTCAAAAGATATTTTTAATTACTTTATGTATACATGTTTTTGCCTGCATATATGTTTGTGCACCACATGCATGCTTGGTACTCATGGAGGCCAGAAGAGGGCGACAGATTCCTTGAAACTGGAATTACAGACAGTAGTGAACCACCACATGGGTGCTGGGAATTGAACCCTGGTCCTCTGGAAGAGCAGTCAGTGCTCTTAATGGCTCTTTTTTTTTTTTTTTGGTTTTTCGAGACAGGGTTTCTCTGTGTCTTGGCTGTCCTGGACTCACTTTGTAGACCAGGCTGGCCTCGAACTCACAAAGATCCGCCTGCCTCTGCCTCCCAAGTGCTGGGATTAAAGGCGTGCGCCACCACCGCCCGGCTTCTCTTAATGGCTCTTAACTGAGCCATCTCTCTGACCCCAACCTACTGATTTTTTAAACATGAAATCTTGCAAATTGCTTCCCTAAACACAGATGCTATCCGTCAGTTTAGTAAACAGTACTTATTTCAGTAGCTACTTGTCTATTCAAACCTGAACAAAAGCGTAAGTAAGTGAGTAATGAAGACACACCGTTCATCTTTGTTGTCAACTACAACAGGCCATTCTGAGGACTGGCCTGTGTCACACTGATCGTGGGAAGATGCCTGAAAATGCCTCATGCTCATCTGTAGGGAATGTGTTTGAAACACAGACAATTAAATGCAATGTGAAACTGTATTTGGAGGATATGGTAATTTTCCTAAAGATGTCCGAGTTATTTTTAAGTTCCCAAATGGGTGTAGACAAAGTAAGATGACAACGTAGAAGTATGTCTGATGCCAAAACAGCTCACTTTGCTAGTGACATCCCACAACATCGAATGCTTTAAGAATGTGAAAGTCAGCCGGGCGTGATGCCGCACGCCTTTAGTCCCAGAACTAGGGAGGCAGAGGCAGGTGGATCTCTGTGAGTTCTAGACCAGCCTAGTCTACAAATCGAGTTCCAGGACTTCCATGGCTACACAGAGAAACCCTGTCTCAAAAAATAAAATAAACAGCAAACAAACACAGTGGAAGTCTTGCTTTGCTAAGGAACTAAAATAACTTGGCACAGTCAAGCTCGAGCCCCTGGCTGCAGAAACTGCCTCCTCGGTCCTCTAAAGTCCCTACGCCACCCCCTCCCTGGCAGCAGCTTTGGAGAGGCTGTGGGCTCAGGTTGTTTCAACACTCACTGAGCACCCACTACATACCTCCCTCGGGTCTGAGCCAAGACAGAAAAGAATGACATGCTGTGCTGGAGGAGGGAGCAGTGAGGCAGAGGTGGAGGAGCGAAGGGGCCAACAGCAGCACCCGACACTGCCTGGTCACATCACTTCCAGGCAGGGATTCATGAGGCACCTTCTGTCATTAGGGATGGGGAAGCCCAAGAACGGTTAAATCTGACTATGATCGATGGAATTGTTTTCACAGGACAGGCTACAGCATTCCTTCAAAAGGTAGAAAGAGACTTAAGAGTAGCACTGTTTAGACCCAGTGAAAGGCCCAAACCTGAGCAAGTCATCAAACAGGTCTGGATCTAAAGTGAAAGGAAGGTGCACGGGGTGGTGGTGGGGGGGGTGTAGAAAGACGACGTAGCTGGCAGCGGTCGTGCACCTGGAGGTCAATGTGAGCTGCGGCTCTGAAAACGAAAAAGGAGCAGGCTGTACAATGGCTCACTCAGGACCTGAGTTTGCTCCCACATAAAGAGCTGGTTGTACTGGGAAGCATTTATAACATCACTGGGAAAGCAGAGGCAGGAGGAGCCCTGGGGCACCCGGGCCAGTCAGCCTAATCAGAAAGCTGCGGGTCCCAGGGAGAGACCTGCCTGATGAAACAAGGTAAGCAGCATCTGAGAAGTACCACTTGAAGCTGGGCTCCATGTACGTGTGTGCACACTCTCACAAGCTGGGCTCCATATATGTGTGTTCACACTCTCACAAGCTGGGCTCCATGTACATGTGTAACTGTACTTTTAATTATTAAACATTTATTGATAACTATATCTACTTATAACAAATACACTTACTTAACTACTATTCCTATAAATTCCTACAACTCTATGACCTACCCACTAAACCTATTGATAACTATTACAACTATTTTCCTAAGGATACAGTCTCTGGTGCAGGTCCTCAGTCACCAGGAAACCAGTCTCAGGGGTAGACCCTTTAATGCACTTAGCAGTCCTTTTTCTGGAATATCTCAGATGCAGGTTCGTCAGGGTAAATTGGCTATGGCAGTCTCACCTTTCTTCTCTCTGGGAGACCTCAGCCGTCTGTAGGCCAACTTGTTTCCTTCATATCAGCAACTCTGCCGCTCTGCCTCAGTCTTTAAAGCTGGCCACAGTTCCGTTCAGGCCGCTGTTTGGTCAAACCCCTCTAGGCAAAAGCTGAGCCACAAGGTTTTGTCCTTGGCCTTTTGCTGTCTTGCTGAGGCTTTCTCTGCTCACCAGCTTCTTTCTGCCTCAGGGAGATCTGGCCATTGGTCTACCAGCACTTTCTCCAGCAGGACTCTCGGAGCTCTCTTGTATGGAGGGGGACCCTTAGCACGCAGCTATCCGGCCTCATCCACTTGTCCTTAAATAGGATCGCTCCTTGTTCCACCTACTTCAGCTTAACTTGGGCTCTGGCCACTTAGCAGCTGAAAACAATGCCAGGTCATAAAGTCCTTACTTGTCTCACCTGGCTTCAACCTTGTTTTTCAGTCCAAAGAGACTCCCCTCCTTTCACCTGACTTCCTCCATAAGCTGATAAGCTAATTGCTCACAGCGAAGTTGATCTTCATGCCCCGGATTAAGAGACTGTATCAGAAACCTAGATATTTACTAAATCTAACTTATATTAATCTATCAACCCCTACATACATGTGTGCACACTCTCACAAGCTTGGCTCCATGTACATGTGTGCACACTCTCACAAACACACATAAATATTTTTTAAAGAAAAACCTCTTTTTTAAAAACAGTTTCAAAAGCTAGGAATGCTACAAATGAATATTAATAATACTAGCTATGGTTCACTGAGTATATTCATGCACTGAAACATTTTAAATGGTTATTTTATTCCCTTGAAATAGTATCATCTTGGTGCCAGAGAGATACCTCAGTGGTTAGGAGCAATTATTATGCAAGTATAAAAACCAAAGTTCAGACCTCAGCACCCCACAGAACGTTGGGAGTGTGTCCTGACCATTGAACCCAGCACTGGTGGTGGGAAGAGGGTGGCAGAGACAGGATTGCTGGGTTTATTGATACCAGCCTAGTTGAAAAGTATGAACTCAAGGATCAGCAAGAGGCCCTGTCACAACTAAATGAGGTACAGAGTGATAAAGGAGGTGCCTCACAGGTGCCACGCATTCACACTCACATACACCAAACAGACACATTCACATGTACCACACACACACACACACACACACACACCACACCACACAAGCACACGTACATACACACTCACACACACATACTAAAAACAACATGAAACAATCTCCTCATGAAAAGGGACTATTAACATTCCCAGTTTAGGAGGAGGACCCTAAAAATGAAGGGTTAGCAAATGTCCACAGACGATGGAAAGCAGGTTCAAGTTAGTCGGCAGAAGCCTAACCCTTCGTCCTGACAGACCACAGTGATGAGCCTGCACAGGGTTTCACACAAGGTACTGGCCAACCTGTTTGAGTTTCATGTTGATAATTCCGTAAATACACTTAAAGACAAAATAAGAGAACAATAAAGGCAGAAGATCAAATAAGTCTCTGTGGCAATAAATCAATAAAGAAGGAAGCAGTCTTGAATTGGAGCAACACAAACAAAAAAGGAGACTTCTTAGGAGAAGCTGCTTGTGAAAGGGGCCAAGAAGGAAGGGCCTAAGGATTATCTCAAAGTGAGTACCATCTTTCAGAAAAATAGGCACTCCATTAATTAAAGTGTAGCTGACACAAAGAACAGGCGGACTTGGAATTCACCTTGAGACTTGTAAAGTACAAGATACTGAGATGACAGAAGAAGCAATGGGGAATCAGGAGGGACAGATGGATAATAGACAGACAGACAGACAGATAATTATAGAGGATAAATGGATAAATGATAGACAATAGATGACAGATCAGAGATGATTGATAAATGATAGGGATGATAAACATTAATAGATAAATGATAGACAATAGACTGGTAGATGGTCGATAGATAGACAGACAGACAGATAGATGATAGATGATAAAGATAGATATAGGTGACAGACATGATATAGTTAATAGTCAAGTCAGTATACAGATATATATTCACAAACATAACTAGAAAGACTATGTCAGCAATATATAAAACCTTAGGTTTATAAAAGTTCTCCAAAGATGGAATGTGAACCAACATGAGAAACACAAAGGAGGGGCTGAGGCATGGGGGAGGGAACACTTTACTTGAATCTTAACCAGTGTTTTTTTGTTTTTAATTTTTTTTTTTTGATTTTTCGAGACAGGGTTTCTCTGTGTATCCTTGGCTGTCCCGGACTCACTTTGTAGACCAGGCTGGCCTCGAACTCACAGTGATCCGCCTGCCTCTGCCTCCCAAGTGCTGGGATTAAAGGGGTGCACCACCACGCCAGGCAGGGAGCATCTCTTCTTACCTGTATCACTTAACATTGTTCAAGGGATACTGGCAAGAGCAGTTACAGAAGAAAAATTAGAGGGAGAGAATTTTTTGTTTTTGTTTTTGTTTTTTTTGAGACAGGGTTTCTGTGTGTAACAACCCTGGCTGTCCCGGACTCACTTTGTAGACCAGGTTGGCCTCGAACTCACAGAGATCCGCCTGCCTCTGCCTCCCAAGTGCTGGGATTAAAGGCGTGCGCCACCACCGCCCGGCTTGTTTTTAATTTTTATTTTATGTAAATTGGTGTTTTGGCTGCATGTATGTCTGTGTGTTTCCGGTCCCCTGGAACTGGGATTACAGACAGCTGTGAGCTACCATGTGGGTGCTGGGGATTGAACCCAGAAAGAGCAGCCAGTCCTCCAGCCCTGATTGTCGTATTCTTAATTTGGGGGAGAGGACAAGGTCTCCTACATCCAAATATGGTCTGAACTAGGTATATAGCCAAATATGACCCAAAACTTATCTTTCTTTTCCACCTCCCAAGGGCTGGGACTACGTGGCCAGCAAGCCGGGTTTAATGTATTTCTTTTTAAAAACACAACTGCCTTCACAACTAGATAAGATGGGCAGGATAACTCGTCTCCTTAAGGCAGAAACTGTTATTTCAGTAACACTTCCTGATGCAAACTCAAGAGCCACCATTTGCTGCCTCTGTGATCTTGTGTAACTTAATTTTGCTCTGTCTGAATCTTTAACACGTTCAATGGCATAATAGCACCTACCTAGATATAGTTGTTGGAAAACTGTATGTTTGATCACACACACACACACACACACACACACACACACACGACCGTATATGCAATACCGCCACTATAAGGACAAGCCTGTATATTCAAATATAGTTATTGCCGTGGTAGTTTACTGTGTTACCTATTTGGGTTTTGGTCTTTAATTTTTTTCTCTTGCCACACGATGGGTCATGTATTGATGAAGTAGTCAGTGCCTGTATTACAGCGATACTACCATTTTCCAATGTGATTCTTGCTGCTGTTCATGACAGAACAATCTGCTAGACTGATATAACTAAAAGACTAGACAAAATAAAGGAAGAATGCTGCTTTGAAACCATTTTAGACAATAGGTGGCACCACACTGTGAAAGCTGAGACGTGAACAGAGCCCTGCAATGACCCTGGCCCTGTCTTGGAGGTACAATCCATTGCTGCCTCAGACAGGCCCAAAGAGAACACAACAGCCTTGGAGAGTTGACAAAGCATGAGAAGACAAGACAGCTGGAATGTTCTGACTGCACAAGTAGAGGGAGCTACAGAGACACACAGCTCGTGAAATCGGCTCAGAGGCCGGCATTAGCTGAACACGGATTAGCTCAGGGTCCATAAGGAAGACAAGGGAAGCTGAATGTAGGATACCTGTCTAGAGCCCCTAAGGGCTAAGATGCTTTGAAGTCCCATCCTGTCAAAGCTGAAAGACATCACCCCGGACGCTGAGTGGAGACTTCAGAAAGTCGGGGCCTTCTCTCTCCTGGTATTTCCCAAAGAACCTTGGGCGCCATCAGCCCTGCTGCTCTATTCACAGCAGCTAAGGAACCAACCAACGAGTCCATCTCAGGAACAGATAAAGAAAAGGTGGTTTATACACCCAGTGGAATTTTTTTTCAGCCATAAAGAAGAATGAAATTGTGTCACTTGCAGGAAAACAGATGCGACTGGGGACAAAAGCCACATTTCTCTCATGTGTGGTTCCTAGGATTTATATGGATGTGTAACATCATATACATGCATCTGACACACGAGTAAAGGGGAAACCGTGGAAAACAAAGGGACTCATGGGAGGTGAAGCGTGAGGAGGGAAGAGTAGCTGGGTGCCGGGACTGTGTTGAGGGTACACCTGTGGCTGTGTGAAAATGCCCTTGTGTGACACAATACCATGTACACTAAAAAGGAACCCAAATGTCATCTTGTTAGGCTTGATGGCACGAGCCCGTCATCCCAGTACTTGGGAAGTCGCAGAAGGGAGATTGGAGCCAGCCTGGCTACACGAGACCCTGTCTCAAAAAACAAAAACAAGAATGTGTGACCCTCAAGAAGACTGTGTGTAGAACCAAGGCTACTCTGACTTTTCTAAAGCTTAAGAACAATTGGAGCAAAAGGTCAGAAAATAATTGTCTGCCTGAACTCCGTGACAGAGGGCAACAGGGGCGAGCGCTCAACAGAAATGCTCAACCCATAATGCTGATCCAGTGAGGTGGCCGCTGGCCAGAAAACACTCTTATTCCCTGGCAAGTAGCCAGTCCACTATCACGAGAATGTTATCACCGTGAGACTGCCCTGGTGATGCTCACTGAAGCCGAAGTACTAGGAGGGCTGAGGCATGACTGGAAGCCTGGAGCCAACTCAGGCTACACAGGAAATTCAAAACTGCCCTGGGCTAAAAAGTAAGATGGTCTCTCAAAAAATAAAAAAAGGTAAATAAATAACATTCGTAGAACTAAAACTTGAATATGAAGTAAAACAATTTTCCTTCCTTTTTTGGGAAGCAGGTAGAGCAGGCTGCTCAGTTCACATACTCTGCCTTGGGGAGACTTCCACATGGTGTGATTCTCGGTGGAGTGTGGGGCGTAAGTGGGAGGACAGCAGGCAAATGTTCAGACGGTGAGTGTCCCCAGCATTGGTAACACCTGGGCCTGGCTCTCTGGCACAGCTGTGGATGTGAAGTCACACATGGATGAGGGACAAAGCTACAGAAACCACACCCAGCCTCTCAGCCTCACATCGATGCCACTGCAGTTCCAGCCTCAACACTTCCAGCTGCGACATCTTTGGTACAACAGGGGCCACTGTGGCATCATAAAAGCAAAATTCTTAACTGATCTCCTTGATTTCAACACACTTTCGAAGCCTGACGTACCAGCCTTATTTTGGGTGGGAGGGTGTTCCTACATGTGTGACTTGCATGGCAGAGAAGCCAGGAGAGGGTGTCAGACCCCTGGATGGGTGGTTCTAAGTCACCCGTATGTGATTGCTGGGAACCAAACCCTGTCCTCTGGAAAAAAAGCCAGTACTCTGAACCACTGAGCCATCTCTCCAGCCCTGAGTAGCCTGAGTTCTTAATGATGCAATGAGCCACTCAAAAATACTTTTAACTAAAATAATCACAGTTGCTTTCTGCTTCTTCATAGATACTTGATTTTATCTGTACTGGAGGACATTTTCCTTCCGTGAGCACACCCAGAGTCTGTTGGAGAGCTCCAGGGCACAGTTGCTCCCTCTGGTGTGATCCCTCCTCTAGAGAGCTGAGTGGGCCTCTAGCACACCAGTAAACAGTATCTACGTTCACACAGCAATTCAGGCGCAAACCTTTGCAGTGACCTTTGACCTCTTTTCCCTTTGATGATATCCACGGCGAGAACTCAACAGTGTCCCTATAATAACGCAAACCCTGACACTTCTCTTTGCTCTGCACCTTCCTTCTCAGTCACCAATGTGATCGATATTATCTGGGGTCCCTATTGTCATGGCTTCCATTCTGCTTGTCTCTTGGTCAGGCAGAACGACCCTGCAACATAAACCGGACCACACATTTCTCCTAGTAAAAGACCTGTGTGAATGTCTCCGTTCCACAAAAAAAGTAAAATTCAGGGGCTGCGAGATGGGTCAGCGTGTGAAGTATTTGTGTGAAAGCCTGAGTTTCTGTATTTGGATCCCTAGCACTCATGCAAAAGGTGGGTACAGTGGCCCATGCCTGTAACTTCAGCACTGGAGGTGGGCGAGACAAGAAGATCCTAGAGGTTTGCTGCCAAAATGGCAAGCTCCAGGTTTACCCAGAAATCTGTCTCAGAGTAGAGTGGATAACTTCCATATCCACCTGTGAACTCAGAGGCTGACCACATGTAGAAGACCTGCACATGATCAAGTGAGACAAATACTAACATGGATGGGGAAGAGGCGTAAGTACTTGCCTTAGTTAGGGTGACAATTGCTATGATCAAACACCATGACCAAAATCAAGTTTCAGGGGAAAGGGTCTATTTGCTTACACCTCCACATCATAGTCCATCATTAAGGAAGTCAGAACAGGAACTCAGGCATGGCAAGAACTGGAGGCAGGAGCTGGTGCGGAGGCCAGGGAGGATGCTGCTCACTGCCTTGCTCAGCCTGATTTCTTATAGAACTCAGGATCACCATCCCAGGGGTAGCCCCACCCACCCCACAATGGTCTGGATCCTCCCCTATCAATCACTAAGAAAATGTCCTACAGGCTAACAGACCTATCTTATGGAGGCATTTTCAAAATGAGGTTCCCTTCTCTCAGATGACTTTAGTTTGTATCAAACTGACATAAAACTGTCCAGCACAGCACTCATTAAATATCTGTTGAACAAAAAAATTTATAATTTCAGTTATATAATGATATTAAATACACAGAATTTGCTTTAGAATAAAATTTTTGGCCGGGCAGTGGTGGTGCACACCTTTAATCCCAGCACTCAGGAGGCAGAGAGGTGAGTTTGAGGCCAGCCTGGTCTACAAAGAGAGTCCAGGACAGTCAGAGATGTTACACAAAGAAACACTGTCTCAAAAAAACAAAAAAAAAAACTTTTGGTTGTGGTGGCTCACACATATAAATTCCATCCAGGGAGGCTGATTGAGAAACTTGGATGAATTCTGTCTTAAGTAGTGCGTTCCAGGCCAGCCTAGGTCACAGAGTAAGACCCTGTCACACACACACAGACACACACAAAGATCAAGTAAGAAAGGAACGAAGGAAGGGCCATATTAGGCCTAAATCAGAGAAACTGAAAGAGATGTTTCTGAAAAATAAGCAATAATTAAACAAAAAGAAAAAGAAAAACAGGTGTGGTGGTGCACACCTTTAACCCCAGCATTGGGAGGCTGAGGCAGGCAGATCTCTTCTGTGAGTTCAAGGCCAGCCTTGTCGATAAAGTGGGTCCAAAACAGCCAGGGCTCTGTTATACAGAGAAACCCTGCCTCTAAAACTCAAAAATAGGAATGAAAAGAAAGAAAAGGTAGCAATAATTATTCTGAAAGAAAATAAAAATAATTATTGTCCAAAAAAATTTTTTTTTATTATAGAAAGCCAGTACTATCACTTTCTGTCTTCCTTCTTATCAGGGAAAATTTTGTAATACCAAAGATAAGCAGATAAGAAGATCTTTAGATAGTTTAATAAACACATTTAAAACACTTCAAAATTCTTAGATGAAATAGAAATCACTTGTCAAAAGTACAATCTTATTTGTCAAAACATGAAATTGGAAAAAGGAAGACACAGAAATAACAGGCTTTGAGCTGCCAAGCTGACAGGCTGTCTTAGACAGGCAGTCAAAACATTCATATGCTAATTTTTAAAGTGCTGCCTCTCTGGCCACCCTGTAAAATCAAGAGAGAGCTTTGTGTTGCTGCTCTAAAGGTACAGGAATAGGTCAGATAATGAACATCCTCATTACCAAATTAAGCAACAGCAATTCAGATCAAGAGGAGTTTCCCATTCAGGTGAGTGGGCCTGTAAGATACACTCACTGACATGTTTGGAAAGTGATGCACAAGAACCAACCCTACAAAAACACTCCTCCCACCTACGCCACCTCACACAGTGCCAGAGACACCTTTCGTGTCTGTAGCTAGGGTTACATGTTATACTAAATAGTAAAATTTGAACCACTGAGCCATCAATGTATTTAAAGGTTCATGATGGCTCATGTCAGACAGTAGGGCTGTCAGAGTCTGAGGCTAGCTCGGGTTACAGTGGAGCGCTGTTTCAAAACAACAGACAAGCCAGCTCCACAGACTACTCCAGCCAGATCTTCAGTAAAGTTCTGAAGATCAGCTTCTGTCTATGAACTTCATAGGACATCTAAATAGCTGAGCACAAAGGGACTGAACATCAAATGATTCTATTAACATTTTTAACCATTTTTCCATTCTTATTTGGGCCCCAAACAGGTTTACTATGTCCCAAATCAGCAGGAAGTCATTTTAAGAGAACAACATCCCATCCCCAGAAGGTGGGGAGGGTGTTCTCCCCCTTTGGTTATTTGATACATAATAGAAAATTTTGTTATTTAGGGGAAAAGACTACAAGCTGTTAAATGGTCTTGTTAAATGGGTTTTGGAGGTTAGACCCAGGGACTTCTCTCTTTTGCTTTTCTGTATCCTCCTTTCTCTCCTATATAGGAGTGAACAGACTTGAGAAAAATGGGACATAGACATAGTATAGGAAAGATCAAGAAAAAAGGACAGATTATTGAATATAGCCTTATACCTTTGTATACTGATACAAAATTAATATTATATTTGGCTAAATTGGTATTGATCATTGTATATTAATGCAAAATTAAGATTGTATAGGGCTACATCGGTATTGATCTTTGTATATTGATACAAAATTAAGATTATATTTGGCCACAATGGTATTGACCCTTGTATATTAATGTAAAATTAAGATTGTATTGGGCTACATCGGTATTGATCTTTGTATATTGATACAAAATTAAGATTATATTTGGCCACATTGGTATTGATCTTTGTATATTGATACAAAAGTAAGGGTAATGCTTCTTAAAGGTATTGTTCGTAGTAATACTTAAAAATGAAATGTCAAGTTTTGACCTCTCGCTACCAACCGACATAAACTGTTTAGGATAATTAAGAAACAGAAACTAATAGTCATGAAAACGTGTCATTTTGTTAGTTACTATGACAGTCTATCACAGTTATTTTCTAAGCTACTCAGAAATCAAGTTGCTAAGAGACAAGCAATATTTGCTTATCTAAATATAAGAGATAGATAGGGCATCTTCAAAAACCTCAAGAGATCTGCAGAATATGGCATTCAAAGATGTTTTCTTAACTTAAGATTTTTTGATATCGAGACATGTCAGCTCCTGACAGCACCCCCTATATTACTCCAAGTAGAAGATGAGCATCGAAGAATCTCCAGTGGGAGATGATTGAATTGGTGGTAAGCCATTCTCTTGGCAAGAAAAACCCCTTGCTTCAACTGTAGACAGACTTCTGTCCAAAAAGGACAAAACTTGGAAGCAGATAAGTCGACAGCCTAGCTCTGCCAAGACAGGGTAGGTAAGTCCTTCATAATTCCTGCTCTACAACCAATGTCTGTCAGAGAAATGGGGCCAAATGGCTGAAGATTGATGCTGTAATGTATGGAGAGAAAATGGGAACTGTCCAGGCAGCCACTGGTATGTCATTTTTTAGTTTTGGAAGCTGCAGGCCCTGCACTTCCTATATAATCAGATATATTTATCCCTCTCAGGTCTCTGAGGTGGTTGAAGAATAGATAGCTAGAGTCTCATAGTTAAATTTTGAGTTGTTTAGGAATCAAGAGGGTGTTCTGGATCTAAGAAGATATTTTTAAAATTATGAGGCAAGTTA
>CAJQZJ010018538.1:793969-874590 GCA_907164525.1 Lophiomys imhausi | reverse complement strand
TATGTGTCATTGCAGAGTTCTTTTCTAAGGCTCAGAAGTGGTGACACTGAGTACACTTGATATTTGGAGTGAAGCCCAGGTTCACACAGGAAGATAAGATGGAAGTCTGTGCAAAAGCCAGTTGACACTCCTAGAACATGGCTCATCATTCTCTGGCAGTGACACACAGATCCTGACCACTCGGAAAGCGGACGGAACTCAGCTTCAGTCATGTGTTCTGGGAAGCAAGCTAAGGTTTTGCAAAGCCCAGCCTCACCCTAGTTTCTTACCAACTCTCTAGGTTGAATAATGGTATTGCAATCCCTACATAACCTGCTGAGAGTCCCATGCCCACTAAGGGGAAGGTCATCACAGTCAGACATGACTGCAGGGACAAATGGCTTTGATGAACCAAACATACCTTTAGGCAAAAAAAATGGGGGGGGGAGATAAGCTGAAGAGTCAGATTGTCAGAGCAGAGGTCCCTCAGAAATGTTATCAGGAATTTAAAAAGAATATACCCCAGGGACTGCAGATATGGCTCAGTGGTTAAGAGTACTGGCTGCTCTTCTAAAGGACCTGGGTTCAAATACCAACACCCACAAGGCAGTTGACAGCTTTCCCTAATTGCCAGATGTGCTAGGGCAAGCCTTGGGAGGCAGACGGATCTCTGTGAGTTCAAGGCCAGCCTGGTCTACAGAGTGAGCTCCAGGACAGCTAGGGCTGTTACACAGAGAGACCCTGTCTCAAATACAGCTCAACCTATCACCTTGTGATGGACCAGTGAGGCAGCCTCACCTGTGGTCAGAAAGTTTGCATTCAGTTTTATTGAACCTCATTCCTAAATCTAAGAAAAAAAAATGGGTAGCAGATATTCTCTAGAAAACATCTATTATACTTAGCGGTATGCCCTCACCACACCTGTGACCAGACTGGAAGGTGGAAGCAGAAGACCATGAGCTCAGGATTATCCTCAACTACAGAGCAGTTCCAAGCTAGCCTGTATGAGAGAGACTCTGTCTGAAAAACAACAACAATAAAAAAGGGGCAAGCGTCAAAACAAACACAAAAAGTAATAGAAATATGCAAACTTTTAACAAGCTGGAGAGATGGCTCCGAAGTTAAGAGCGCTTGCTACTCTTACAGAGGACCGAGGCTCAGTTCCCAGAACCCAAAAGGAGGCTCACAGCCATGTGTAACTCCAGTTCCAGGGAAACAGAGGTGCAGTCTGGCCTCAGTGAGCACTAGCTACCCAAGTGCTGCACACACATACATGCAGACAAAATACCCACCTGCACACATAACACGCAGACAGAGACAGAAATAGCTATAGGCAAGTGAGGACAGTTAGGAACAGGAGAGGTGGGCCTTCCCTAGGGAAGAGAGCACCGAGAGTTGTGTCCAGTATCAAGCAATCAGCCCTGAAACATACAAACAGGGAGCACTGTACACACTGAACAGGTCATACTTAGGAACATATGTGTCTATACAGATGTGCATGCAATAACAATGAGAAAAAGGAGGCCATGAATTTGAAGGGGAGTGGGAAGGGTATATGGGAAGGTTTGGAGGGAGGAAAGAGGAGAAAAGTTTCCATTAAAATACAATTTGTGGTGGCCTGAATAGGAATGGCCCTTATAGACTCATGTGTTTGAGTGCTTGGCCCACAGGAAGTGGCACTACTAGGAGGTGTGGCCTTGCTGGAGGAAGTGTGTCACTGCTGAGTTCTCAGATGCTTAAGCCCAGGCTGAGTGGCTCACAATTCACTCCCTGCTGCATGCTAACCCTGATTCTCAATTCCTTCTCAGGCACCAAGTTTCCCACCATGACGGTAACAGACTAAACTTTTGAAGCTATAAGCTACTCCCAGTTAAATAAATGTTTTCTTTTGTTAAGACTTACCGTGGTCATCATGTGTCTTTATAGTAACAGAACACTAATTGAGACACAATATCCTAAATAAAATTAGTAATTTTTAAAAGACACTACAAAAGAAGAGGAGGAGAAGAAAGAACTCCCGAGAATGGGATGGGCTCACAAGTCAAGGGTAAACCCCAAAAAGGACATGGTATCCAAGGAAAAGCAAACCCAAAAGGAGAGTCCAATAATCCACAGGTAACAGTAAGGGAAAACAGCTGGGCAAGAGGAGAGAAAACCTGGGGCAGTGGGGGAGCCTCAGGTTGTAAGGTAAAGCGCTGCTCCTGTCGGCCAGCTTATGAATGTGAGGGAGGAAGCATTGCTCGCCAACAGTCTTGCCAAGTGACCATGATCATCATGTCTCTTCATGGTAATAGAACACTGATTCAAACACAATATCCTAAATAAAATTAATAATTTTGGAACTTACAATGCAATAGCTCTCGACTGTTTAAGGTGTCAACAGTGCTTATGAATGGGAACACGAACCCAAACACTGAAGTGTCAATCAAGAGTCACCAATCCAAGCCGGGCGGTGGTGGCGCACGCCTTTAATCCCAGCACTTGGGAGGCAGAGGCAGGCAGATCTTTGTGAGTTCGAGGCCAGCCTGGTCTACAAAGCGAGTCCAGGACAGCCAGAGATATTCAGAGAAACCCTGTCTCGAAAAACCAAGAAAAAAAAAAAAGAGTCACCAATCCAGAAGACACAGCACTCAGGAACATTTACAGATCTGAACACCCTTGTCAAGGAATTTGTTTTGAGACAGGATCTTACTTCATATCCTTGTATGGGCTTGAACTGGTGATAATCCTCCTGTCTCAGGCTCCGATTGCTAATATTACAGGTATGCCACCATATCTAGAAAACAGTTCTTTTATAAGAAAAAGGCCTAACATACATTTTTTTCTGCAAGTTACAATAAACCCTTCTTGGAATGAAATCACTCCTCCTTTACCTATACTCTTCTTCACAAATTCAACACATGCCACGCACACTGGTGACAGCCTGTACTCCTAGCACAGAAGAAGAGGCAGAAGACCGAAGCTCTTGAGTTCTCAAGAGAGCTTGGGCTATACAGCAAGACCCTGTTTCAAAACACCAAGGGCTGGAAATCCAGCTCAAAGGCACAGTGCTTACCTAGCATGCACAAAGCTACGGAACCCTGGGTTTAATTTTTAGCACTAGAAAAAGAAAACAAAGAAGGAAAAACAATCGCCAAAGTAATTTTAAAAATTTTAAGTTCCTTTTAAACTTTTCAAAATAATTTTGAAGCATTTGTTTTTATTTTCTGTGCAGATGTTTTGTCTGCATGTATGTGTGTGTGAGGTGTCGGATCCTCTGGAACTGGAGTTACAGACAGTCGTGAGCTGCCATGTGGGTGCTGGGAACTGAACCCAGGTCCTCTGGAAGGGCATCAAGTGCTCCTAACCACTAGGCCAACTCTCCAGCCTTTTAAACTTTTAGTATTTATTTTTTCACTAATTTTTTTGGATTTTTTGAGACAGCTCAGCCAGGCTTACATATCTAAGTAGTCCAAACTAGCATTGCCTTAAACTAGAAACCCTCTCCTGCCTGAGCCTTGAGAGTGCTAAGGTGACCACAGTTGGTAAGTACAGCCCTTTAAGTATAATCCTGTACATGTTAACAGAAACACTGAAGCCTGGTTTTTTCCCCAGCCCGTGTTTTTTTTGTTTGTTGGTTGGTTGGTTGAATGGATGTTTGCTTGTGGGTGTTGGCAGAGTCAGTCAGTGTCACGGACAGCATGCGATGGGGTGGTCTTGATTCTAAGGGTGCCTGGAAGGCTGTAGTTTAGAGCAGCGGGGTGGCACGCTAGCGTTCTGTTTTGTCCATAGACGCCCTGTGCACTGGCATGCAGGAGACAGATGCACAGGTGAGTTCTGGCTGGAAGTCACCACCCTGGTCACAGCATGCCTCCAGGCTCCGTTACCGCCAGAGTCTCCTCCTCCCTGTCTCTGTGGAGAAGCCCTACAAGTACCAAGGTAAATAAATCTTCTGCTCCAGAATTTCCTGTCACTGAATGATATGATTCTTTTGTGTTTGATTTACTTTGCCCAAATATAATGTGTATCTAGTCTAACCATGTGGTTTTACCATTTTATTGTTCATTTCATATTCGTTTTTATGATATAATTATTTTAGTATATCACAACTTATTTATGTGCTGATGGGCATTTGCTCCCTCCATCCTCTCTCCCCAGACAAGAGTGATCTCATCTCTCTGGGTCACCCCTCTCTTGGTTTGTCTCTACCTCTCTGTCTCCCTGCACTCCTCCCTATGTATGTATGTATGTATGCATGCATGCATGTATGTGTGCACGTGTATGCATGTATGTATGTATGCACGCACGCACGTATGTATGCATGTATGTGTGTGCATGTATGTGTGTATGTATGCATGTATGTATGCATGCATGCACACACGAATGCCCTAGGGACTGAATTCAAGGCTTTGCATTTGGTAACAGTGTGTTCTCCCAATGAGCTGCATCCCAGCTCCACCTGTCCTCTTACATAACTGGGCTTTGCTCGTACCCCTCTACCTAAGCCATGCAGACATTCCCAAGATGGCCTACATGTGGGGCAGTGAAGCTACAGACATGTGAGGGAGCCCAGCTAAGATGACACGTCTTACTCTAGCCATAGCTGATCAGAGATAGCAGTGAGTCCTTATGCTCGGCCTGGAACAAGAAAAACCACCCAGCAGATCCATGCATTCCACACTTACTCCTAAACATGGTGCGCTTGTGGCTTCTGTGTTATACTGTGCAATTGTGACAACAGAGCAGTGACAAATATTGCAAGAAACTGTAAGTCTGAATACAGACCAGCTGTCTGACATTTTTAAGTCGTTGCTGCCACACATGGTGGCTCACGCTTGTGATCTCGGAGTCCAAACTGGGCTACATCGTGAGTTGAAGACTGGGCTACATGAACCCTAAAAATAAAAAAATAAAAAAACCCAAACAAATAAGTAAATGACGTAGAGACTACTTTTGAATTTTTTATTATAGTAATAATATCTTCGTATACTTTTTGAAGAAGTATATCTTATCTTTTAAATATTCTGAAATATATTCAGGTAATATGATATCTAGAACATGAGATGTTTAAATAACATAGGGAGAGGATGAGTTACAAAACTTTGTGTATTAGGCTCAGCAGCTAAGAGCAACTCACTATTCTTATA
The DNA here is from genome assembly GCA_907164525.1 of Lophiomys imhausi. Classification (NCBI taxonomy): domain Eukaryota; kingdom Metazoa; phylum Chordata; class Mammalia; order Rodentia; family Muridae; genus Lophiomys; species Lophiomys imhausi. The sequence continues at coordinate 869,485 of CAJQZJ010018538.1, read as the reverse complement.
AAGGACATGAATGTGGCTTCCAGCACCCACACTGGGTGGCTCACAACTGCCCCTAATTCCAGCCCCAAGGGATCCAACAGCCTCCTCTGGCCTCCTCAGTCACACAGACACACACACGCACACACAAATCTATAAAGACAGAAAAGGGGTTCATAGTAGTTTAAACTGGTGAGCACATATATTTTTAATTTCCCATAATTAAAAGTCACATAGAGTCAGAGGTTATCTAATGTGAGAGACAGCAGCTGTCGCACCGTCTTCTGCCACAATTCACCAAGGAGGCTTAAGATGGAACTCTGCTTTCTAAAAGACCAACCCATCTGAAACAAGTGGTCTTCCCACTCACTCTGTCTCTCACATCGCCCTCATTCCTGGGCCTCCTTGGGACCCTCCTGTCCCCACCCCTTTTAGAGACAGGGTCTTAAGCTGAAGCCCAAGCTGGCATGGAACTCACTCCCCAGCTAGGCTGGCCTCAAACTCAAAGGGAGTCTTTTATCTTCAGCTCCCAAAACCGGGGATTACAGGCATGAGCCACCCAGTCTGGCCCCAAAACATACGAAATCACCTTGTTTGTTTATTTATTTGTATGTCCTCCTCATTACCACCACAACTGACACATACAGTCCACCCACCAAGGCACTGACTACTGGGCTCACTTCTGACTTCCCAGCATTGCAGTCCTGGCTCATCTACTAAAGAATTAGTAAAGATCAAGTCACAATAGACTGCACAAGTTAGAGAGGTAGCATACATGGACAAGGCATGGAAGATAAAACCACCTGTTATACTTCATACAGTTATAATGCACACAGTACAGAGTGCAGGCTGACCAACCAATCCCTCACAAACACGGGATGAGAGCTACCCTGGCACAGGTCACTAACAGCAAGCAGGACGGTTTCTCACAAGGACAACGACGCTGCAAAGTTTGCATCACAGATTACTAAGCACAGTCAGCCAGCGTTCCAGAGATCTGCACACATGTCCTCACAGTGAATGACCAGCAGAAGCAACTCCTTCTTTGGCCCTACACACATTTGTCCACGCGTGTAAAGACAACAATGTGCCCTGGCAGTGATCTACATGGTCACCTCGTTTAAATCTGACAGGCTGTCCATTCTGACAGGTTGCTCTGGACCTACTGATGACTTAAGTACCAGAACTAGGAAACTATAAACATTTTGAAGGACAGCACATACCAGGTGGTAATCAGAAACTCAAAGCATGGATGGGCAGGAGAAGGCATATGATTGCTCAGGGACACTGACCTCCAAACAACTGTCCTGATGCTCTCCCCACTTTCCTTACCCTGTACCCCACCCTCATAGCTTCATCTTATTCTACTGCATACTCTCAACATAGTCTTTCCATTCCTCCTTCCCCTCCACACCCATCGTACCTCCCTCCCTCCCTCCTTCCTTTCCTCCCCAAGACTACTTAAAATGGAACTCATTCATAATCTTAAAATGCTTATTGACTAATGTTAAGAATGAGACTTGAGGGCTGGAGAGATGGCTCAGCCGTTAAAGGCTAGGCTCACAAGCAAAAATATAAGAATGAGACTTGAAGCAATAAAGAAAAACACTGTTACCCATGAGACTGTGCATCTTCTTCTTGAGAAAGAGAAAAAGACAGCAACTTTGTACCACAAAAGACAAGGGGAATCCAAATGAGGGCCATCAACACTTTCCCACAGCTGCAGATGTGAACTGTAATCACAGCCAATACCACAGCAACCTGAGGAACAGGCTGTTGCAAGAACTCATTTTAAAAGCATCTGCTTGATGTGAGCTGGAAACAAGCGCGGTGCACACTCAACAACTCACACTTTCAGACACTGGTTCTCGTGTAACTGAGCTATACATAAATTCTATCTCACCATAAAACTAAAAATTTCTACCATCAACTTCCTGGCACCAGTCTTGGGACACAAATGACAGAAAAATGCACTTGGAAGCTTGAAATGTTCAGAAAATTAATTAGTATCTGGCATGCTGAAAACAAACTTTCATTCTGTTTGTCAAAAGCAGTCTAGCACATTGCTGTAGCACAGTACAATCTGATGACTGGTAATGCAATGCTTTATTTACATCTCTACAGCTCTTCATTTGCACGCGCGCGCGCACGCGCACACACACACACACACACACACACACACACACACACACACACACAGGAACCAAATCAAGCGTTGGGGTTCCAGAGGCGCTGGGAGGGGCTTCCACACAGGCTGATGCTTTCCGAGACTGTTTCTAAGCAAGCAGACAGCGGTGAGAACCAGGAGGGTTGTGCTGGAGGGAAAAGAAGTCTGGTGCTCACAGCTGCAACGATGAAGCACTTTGGCAACACTCTCTGCTGCCAAACCCTTGTCAGGCTCCGCTTGAGCTCTGTGTATAAGCTTACATTTTAAGAGTCCATCAGACTAGAGAACGTGCTGATCACCCTCATCTTCTAAAAGCTAACCTGAGGATGATTTGTTTTCCGCCACACGTCCAGATCCGTCTCCTCAACCACCCTGCTGCAGTGGGCCTTTGTTTGTTATACACAGCATCTCAATACATAACTTACTAAACATAAAGCCACAACTGGGTCAAGATGGGCACTACTTTAAAAAATGTTCCTTTGCAACTCTTAATCCTGCCACCAGTAGGACAGGTGACATAGCACAGACATTTCTGTCACCAGTTATTATTATTAATTCTGCTGTTTTGACTTGAGAACAAAACTGAGCTAGTACTTCCTCATTTAAAACATGCCTGCAACAGTGAAATCCTGCTAATAATTAAACACGTGTTAATATACACCGAGAAGAGACTTACAGAACGGGTATAAAAGGCTATACGTACTTAGGGAAAGTTATGATTTGTAATGATCTAAATTTATCTGCAAGTCTATCTGTGACAACCTCCAGGGAGGTCAGGAAAGCTGTGTGAGGAAATCGTGAACACAGGAAATCTGCTCCATTCTGAGGGCATGCTGCTGAAGGAAAAGCATTGCATGGAGTCAGCATTGAACTCCAGTTTGGACTGATTCTCAGTGGTGCTCTTTCCCCATTCCCTAGGAAGCAGGCAGTCCCACGGGAAGGACAGCCCAGGATCAGCAGACCTGCACCTGACAAGTCACTCAACAGGGGCAGCTTCAGCCAATTAAAGGTTGGTTTGGGGCTACAATGTGTCAACTGCACCCCCAACCTATCAGGGCTTCAACCATGACGCAGGACATACACTCAGGTCAGAGTAAGGCAGAGTAGACAAGACAAGCTCTGGCACACAAGCAGGCAGTCGGGCGGGAAGGACAGCCAGAGAGCACCACACCCACACAGCTGTCAGTCCTCCAGCAAGCTTATTCCGCGGTCCCTCACACTACACCAGACGTACAAACTATTTCTACTAGTAAAAGGGTGCCATGTCAATCATGGCTCTTCCTTTCCCGGGTAAATCAAAGAGTACCATAGATGCTTTAGTGTGATCTCTGCCTGTTCCGTCTTTCATTGTTCTCAGAGGGCAGAGCTAGAAATTGGAATTTTTATACACAATAACCAACTCACAGCAGGCTATCCACACAAATGACCATATGCAATCACTTATTTTTCAACCATTCAAAGGAACTGCAGCAAAATTCATATAACATAAAATTAATCATTTAAAACTGAATAATTCAGTGTGAGTTAGCATATTCACAATGTAGTATAACCAGTCTAGTTCTGAGACACTTTCATTATTCCAGAGTAAAAGTCTACACCCATTCTGTACTTCCTCCCTGTTCCCCTCAGCTCCTGGAAGTCATCAGCCCACATACCAGCTATATAGATTTATGTACTGTGGACAGTTCAAAAATCAGAATCACACAACACATGGCCCTTTGTACCTAGATTCTGTTACTTAGCATAATATATTTGAGATTTATCTCTGTTGTAGCAAATATCAAAACTCATTCCTTTTCACAGTTGAATATAATAGCCTGTTGGATATACATGAGAGGTGCCGCTACTCCTATGTGTGTTTCAAGTTTCTGATTTTATGTCTTCTAGGTATATACGCAGAAGTGAACTGTGGATGATATGGTAAGTTTGCTTAATTTATGAAAAATTCTACAGTCAAACAAAAATCTCTCTGTGTGTGTATGTGCGAGAGAGAGAGAAAGGGTGGGGGGGACAGTGAAGGAGGAGGAGAGGTACAGGTAGAGAGACAGGGAGAAGGAGAGAGACATGATGGTGCTCATGTGCGTGAACATAATGCATTACTGTGTAAACATTTTTGTAAATTAGAAGTTGGGCGTTTTCCTGTACTTCACTCCAACATAGCACTCACACACTGGCAGACAGGCCAGCCAATGAAGCCAGAGATCTGCTTCTCTCCACGACCTCCTTGCCTCCCAGCACTGGAGTTTTAAGAGTCAAGCACCACTCTTGGCTTTTTAATGTGGGTCCCTGAGGACGTAGACACAGATCACCTTGCTTGCACATGAAGCGAGTCACCAACACAACCATCTCCCTCACCCTCCAAGCAACCATTGCAGATGAAGTTCCTGCACAGGTGAGTTTATATTTCTACAAGAAATAATAAGAAAAAAATTTCAATGACATATCTAACCGTATATAGGAAGGCATGTCATGTCAGATGGTGTATCTACGAAGAGTGTATGTACTCTTCTTGACAGGGCAGAGGGGGTTTCTGCTGCTTCCCTGACACATGAATAGTTTTAAAAGAACTTCTCAGTAACCAGGAAGATATTTTTTTTTTTTTTTGGTTTTTCGAGACAGGGTTTCTCTGTTTAACAGCTCTGGCTGTCCTGGACTCACTTTGTAGACCAGGCTGGCCTCGAACTCGCAAAGATCCGCCTGCCTCTGCCTCCCAAGTGCTGGGATTAAAGGCGTGCGCCACCACCGCCCGGCTCCAGGAAGATATTTTTAATCAAAAAAAATTTTCTGAGGCATGGTCACTCTACATTAACCCTGGCTCTCCTAGAATTTACTATGTAGACCAGACTGACCTTAAACTCACAGAGATCTACCTGCTCTTGCTTCCCAGTACTGGGATTAAAGGGACTTGCCACTACACTCAGCTTTATGAAATATTATTTCTTACATGACAGTTTTCAAACCACTTTCATCTTTCAGATTTGACTAATGTTCCCATTCTAAGTTTTTTCTGCTGATTCAGCAGAACTTTATATAGCGATTTTTAGTATTTACTTTGTTCAACATAAAATGGAACTCATCTGGTGGATTTCCTGAGTACCAGTAGAACTCCCTGTGGCGTAAACTTCCATTTCCAATTGGGTTACAGTTAGAGCCCTGGCAGCACTGCAGTGGCCGTGCCTTGCATGTCTTTAAGTCAGCTCAGATCTTTGAAGAGGTGGCTGTTTATAATCCTACTTTAAACAACTTCAAGTGAAAAGAGATCATCTGCACCGAGCACAACATATACTGAAAAGTAGTGATATCCAAAAATAAAGGTGCCCTATCACATGCCTAATGCAGCTACACATAACATAGATTATAGCTATAACATGTATGTATATGATACACAAAAGAACTATATACCTTAAAATAGTAAATAATACCATTTTAAATGTAAAGAACTAAGATGTAGAAAGCAACAGTGAAACCAGTGACCAGAAAGGCTACACATGTATACACAAATAACAGACAGATAATCTAAACATGTTATGAATAGACATTGCCATATTACACGTGAGAAATCAAGTCTGAAACAGGTAAAGCAGTCATCAGAGACCACACATATACACACAGGTACATACACCTTAAATGTGAGCAGATATCTGCAAACACTATGCCATTTTACAGGAGGAACTTGAACACAGGACAACTTGGTGTGGTGAGACTGTGAAAACAATCTCCTGTGGACCCTGAGGAACAATGGCACATGACAGGGATATCCCCAGCACCCACTTAATAACCCGTTGAAGGGACACACATCTGTATCCCAGCAAAAAGGGGAGGGATGGGGAGACAGATCCCTGCTGATTGCTACACAGGAAGTCTAGCAGAAATGATAAGCTTCAACTTCAGGGAGAGATCCTGTCCCAAAAACTAAGATGAAAAGTGATAAAGATAGTGAATGTCAATCTCAATACATGTACACAAACACACACACACATCAATCATGCATACACCCACACCCGCACACTCACCACAACCATACACTCATCACCAGACATACAACTTACCACCACCACAAATACACACACAAACATACACATACAATACAAACATACACATCAGCAACATACATACATATACAATACATACACACACCACATACACAAACATGTATACATTCCACAAACACCAAACTTACATATACCACATACAGATAAAATAACTTTATTCCTTGCTCTATGGCATCTCTGTTAATTAATATCCCATCACTCCCAGAACTGACCAAAATCTTTACCATCACAAACCCCACAACATGTCCTTTTTTTTTTTTTTTCATTCTTGTAACTTCTCTAAGTCATTAATGCAAGTCTCAGGGACATTAAACTAAATGTTTCCCCTACTCAAGACTTTCGAATCCATCACGTAATTATTCTCCTTCATATTCCCCAGGTCCTTTACCGAGACTCTCCCCATGGACACTGTGAGGTTAGTATCAACTTCATAAGACCTAGTATCGCCCAGGAGTTGGGGCTCAGGTTACCCCTGAAAAGGAGTTTCAAGGATGGACTGAAGTGGGAAGCCCTGCCCTAACAGGTCTTGGCTGAACAAACAGGAAAAGCAAGATGAGCACTCCCCCCCACTCTGCCTCCTGACTGTGGGTCAAGATGACAGCGGCCTCCTGCTCTTTCCTCCAGCCTCCATGCCGATGGGGACTCTATTCTTGAACTGTGTGCCCAAATAAGCCTTTGTGGTATTTTGAAAGAGGGTGGCTCCCATAGGTTCTTCTGTCTGAGCACTTCGAGCTGCTTGGGAAGGATGAGGAGACATGGCCTTTTTGGAGGAGGTGTGTCCCTGGGAGAGGGCTTTCAGTTTTCAAAAGATTTGTGACATTTCCTGTTATTTCTCCTGTCTCCTACTTGTGGACCAAGACGTGTGCTCTGAGCTGTTCCTGCCATTCATGACACTGATCCACCTCCACCATCAAGAACACTGACCTCTGGAACCTTAAGCCCAACTAAACGCTTTCTTTTATAAATTATGTTAGATATGGTGTTTGTCACAGCAACAGAAAGTAATTAGTACACTCTTCCCTTCTGAAGTTGTTTCTGTCTGTATTCTGTAGCAGCAATGTGAAAAAAAACTGATAAGGAAACTAAAATAACACAGCAATAAGGGAAAATTTCCCAAAGAATGGCAAAACCACATAGACTTACCAGAGAAACTTCAATGGCACTCCAAGAGGGGTAAGCCAGTAAAGCAGTCACAGCTGCCAGCCTCACACCGCCTACAGTATCCTCTCAAGCCCCATTTGCGGTGTTTCATGAACCCTCAAACATGATTTATACGTCTGCTTTGTCTCCTCAGCCTGACAGAACATATACCTAACAGAACAGCCTCTGTGAACCTAATAAAAACTCTGCAAACACCTCCACAGAACAGCCCATAAAGTTCAGTGTATTTTTAGTATCTTGTCAGTTTCCAGTCATGATAGTATGACAAGGTTATTTCATTTTAAAGGTTACCCATTCTTTCTACTGTCAAATATCACTACTGGAACAAATGATAAAGTATTTTTGTAATCTGCATAGAGTCAATGTATTTAAGGGTTAGTAGATTAAATAATCTTGGTAATACTAAAACCTAGTCTGATTTTTAAAAAATTAGGAGATGAATTTTTTTAGGAAAACAAAAACCCTTCCATCGCTATAATTCAAACAACAACAGAACCAAAAACAACTCATTTCTAGTTACATCATGATAATATCCTTATATGTAACATAAAATAATCTGGAAACCACAATAATCTATAAAAGTGAATTTATACAACCTTTATTTAATTTAAATATGAATATACAAACTTCTATATTAACATGTATTATTTGCTCAATTCCCAATTAACCTGACCTCAATTCTGTATTTTCCAGACCTTTTCTCATTCTGTTGGCTTTAAATGTGTTCTTGCCAATTCTTCATGTTCTTGCCAGCATGATTAAAAAATTTTATACAACGCTGATATGGGAGATGACTGACAGTAATCTTATTCTTCTCAAACTGATTTCTTTCTGGGTCTGTGGAGTGGAAAAATATTACAAATGATTTAAAAGTTAGATTTTCTGAAATCGTATGTTTTAGATGAGTTTCTCTCTTTAAAAGAGGAAGAAAATGAGTATATAGCTATTTTGCCTTTAAAATAAGAAGTCCACATTGTTACATGGTAGAGGGAGAAGAATATACATATGTGTTTTTTCAAAGAGATTCAGTAACAAAATGCTCTAGGTATCTCAAGGAAAAAATTGCATTTCTGGTTGTAATTGTTACTATTATAGAAAACAAGTCTGCTGCTGTTGAGAAACCACTGAGAAGCAACCCTAAAGACCCAGGGATCATCACACAAAGAGCAGAGAGTCAGTGCTGACAAGTTTAAGCCTGGGCTTTGTTCTGTACGGCACACTCAGTGTGAACCTGGTTCACACAAGGAAGACAAAGACTAATAAAGACAAGTGTAAGAGAAAATTGATTAAATCACCTCAAAAGAGGGTTAGTGCAGTGAAATTCTTTAGTGTAGAATTTTCCCTCATGGGATATTGTACAAATGTCTTGTCTAAAGTGTACTAAAATTACAAATATACATTCACACTAAGGAAAATTGCTTTTTACTTATCAGGCTGAAAGAAACAAGAAAGGCTTGAAAAACAGTTATTTTTCAGGGAAAAAAGTAAAGGGGGAAAGTGAAGATATAATAAAAGGACTATAATCAGAGATATGGGAAGAAGACAAACTGCATTAATTAATTTTCTTTAAGAAATAAGACTGGCTCACACTGAGATGAATTGTCTCATTTGCCAAGTGTCCCCAGTGGCAAAGTCAAACAAATAACTCTGTAATTCTTCATTAGTATTTCATCAAGTTTAACCATTTGCAGACTGCCACAATGGGGGAGGGGATTCTCCTACTCTGATCAGAATTACAACTAACCAACACTTTTATGTCCATTTTACAATACCTTTCTTTCTTGAAATAACCAAATGGAATCGTATAGAGACAACACATAAAAGCAGAAGGCCTGACTGAGCAGGGCCATACTACCCTGCACACACAGGGGATCTAATCACCTCACAGCTGATTGACGTTGCCGTTGTTGTTTACTTACTCACCAACAGAAGAACCACAGAGTGCTGTGAGAGTGAAAATTTGAGCAATATTAACATCACACACGACCAACATCTACCTTTTTCCTCAACACATACAATTTCCTCTGATAAAGATTATAGATCACACAATTTCTTAAATGGTTGATATTTACTGTTAGGTAATAAAAACAAACTGCATACAGTGAAATTGGGAAGCTGATGACTCCTCAACATTCATTTGAGAAACTCTGGGTGCGGTCCTCAATTCTTATGTATTTCTATGACAGAACTAAGACTTCCAAAAAAAGATTCACTATGAAAGTTAGATTTTTATCTTCAGTCCAATTAAAAGATAAATGTGGGCTAGAGATATAGCTCAATGGTAAACCACTTGGTTACTATGCCCAAGGCATTGAGCTTAATCCTCAAATACCCCTCTCCAAAGGAGATAAACATTTTAACCAAACACTAAGTTTTATGCTACACTGGATTTTCTTTGAACAGTATTCAGGAAGAAGAGGCAGGCAGATCTCTGTGAATTCAAAGCCAGCCTGGGCTACAAAGAGAGTTCCAGGACGTCGAGAGCTGTTACACAGAGAAACCTTGTCTTGAGGGGAAAAAGAAAAGTTGGGTATTACAAAAATATTATTTAAAAATTTTAAGATGAATATGTGGTATATACCTGTTACCCCAGAATTTAAGAGGTAGAGTGGCGGTGATTCAGTAGTTCAAGGTCATCTTTAGATATAATAAGCTTAAGGTCATCCTAAGGCTACCAAAGTCCATGTTTCAAATGTTTTAAAAAGGAAGAAAAAGTATTTAATTATGTTAAAGTTTACCACACAGAGACAAAGTGATAAAGGTTTTGATATAAGTACATATATAAACACACATCCTAGAACTCTTCATAGAAATACATATCCAGTTTATAATAAAAATATGATTAATGTCTAGCAAACAGGTTTAATGTGCACAAACTATAACCCAGTAGTCAGGGGTAGAGTTGGGAAGATGAGGAGTTCAAGGCCAGCCTCGGCTGTATGAGACTGTCTCAGAACAATATCCATCCTAAGCGCATCCTAGGTTGCTGCATAAAAGCATCAAAAAGACAACTGCAGAGTTCATAATAAGCAGTGATACCAAAGTAGCCGCCCTGGCCATGTTATAGGAAAAGCCAATTATTCATTTATTGAAATGACGCTTCAACAATAAACATGCTTGTCTTAGTTTTTTCTGTTTTCATACCTAAAGCTGTGAATTAAACTGGATAAGACAAGATGACCCTGGGTCGCTTGCTTATTTAGGACACAACCCATCATCGTTGCCACAGGAGCACAAGCCATGATCAGGGTTATCAAGTACATGATGTGGTGCCACTCATGTGCGAAAGGATGATATCTCCCAAGTGCGGACATCACAGCATGGATCAGATCAAAGCCAGGGCTTCGGGCGTGCCAGGAAAGCACCCAACCAGCTGAGGGAATTCCCAATCCTGAACTGTTCCTCTGACATAGGAGCTCACTCCGTAACCTAGACTGGCCTCAAACTCCCAGCAGTCCCTTGCCTCAGTCTCCCATGTCCTAAGATGATAGGCACCATTTACCACACCCAGCTTGTCTGGTTTCTCTGGACGGGGTCTCTCTGTGTAGCCCTGGCAGTCCTGGCCTCACTTTGTGGACCAGGCTGTCCTCAAAGTCACAGAGCTCCACCAGCCTCAGCCTTTGGAAGGCATGGGCCACCACACTGAGCCCTGTTTGTTTGTTTGTGGTTTTTTTAAATCTTATCAATTTTATGGGGGCAATAGTATGATTTTACGATTGTGTGTGTGTGTGTGTGTGTGTGTGTGTGTCCATTCAAACCTCTCTGTAAAGAATGCAGACAATAAGTACTGAAAACAACTTCGTCCACCTTCCCTTACAGCCTTAACTGAGCCTACAAGTATGAAAGACGAACCCATGAAGGAGCAACACCTGCCACGGGCTGCCTGACAGCTGGGGAGCCTCCAGTCTGAGGCTCGCTGTTAGGATTTTACCACTGATGCCTTAAGATAACTTGATTCCATCACACTGTGTCAAAGGCTTTACCCAGGGTTCTTACATAAGGACCTAGTCATCACACAGAGAACAGGGTCACACTACAGTTACAGCAGAAGCAGTGTAATGTGGGTGCAAGTTTTCCTTGATATGCAGATTTCTTTTATCTTTTGAAATAATATGTACTATAGCTAGACCATGTCTAATTACATTAAAGTCTACAATATGCAGAAGCCTCAACATTTATATGAGACAATTCCTTATCACAGTAATCCATAACTGCCATTAGCAGGAACAATTTTCAGTTACTAACAGGAGAAAGTTTCTGCAGTCGCTGATACCCTGAGCTTTACAAGGGACGTATAGAATAAGGTACCAATTCTGTCAACAATTCTATAATGAGATAAATGAAGACAGATTACAAAACTCAGGGGACTCTGCAACCTATGACCACAACACAAATATGTCAGTCACCACTAAATTTACCTTTGAACTTCTTATTAAAAGGCAAAACGGGGCAAACTTATTTGATAAAATTTTGGAGCCCAGAGAAATAATTGTTAGTGGTGTAAAATACTATACCAATGTCTATTTCCAGAACTTTTGCAAAAAAAAATCATATAAAATAAACATTTATACCCAACCTACTATAAGCCAAACATGAAAGCACACGTAAGCACTAAGTGTACAGAAGTGATGGACTACTCACTGTTCACAGGGAGTTCACACTCAGTGTACACACACTGTTCACAGGGAGCTCACACTCACTGTACACTCACTGTTCACAGGGAGTTCACACTCAGTGTACACACACTGTTCACAGGGAGCTCACACTCACTGTACACTCACTGTTCACAGGGAGTTCACACTCAGTGTACACACACTGTTCACAGGGAGTTCACACTCAGTGTACACTCACTGTTCACAGGGAGTTCACTCAGTGTACACTCACTGTTCACAGGGAGTTCACACTCAGTGTACACTCACTGTTCACAGGGAGTTCACACTCAGTGTACACTCACTGTTCACAGGGAGTTCACACTCACTGTACACAGCACATGAAAACAAAATGACATCAACGCTTAGGAAGATCTTCCAAGATTCAGGAACAAGTTTATGAATTCAACCCACATCGTCTAACTCTGGGCCCTGTCACTGACAATATGAAGACACAATGTGTATATGTATGTCTAGAACACCATAAGAATCTAACAGCCTGACATGGAATGTTGTCTGAAGGAAGCAGATTAGCCGAGTGGAAACAAAGTAAGAACTTAGAGGTGAGTAGTGGCAAAAAAATTTGCAACCAAATGGATGGAACTAGAAAAGCTCATCCTGAGTGAGCTAACCCAGACCCAGAAAGATACACATGACATGTATTCACTTATAACTGGATTCTAGATATACAGTACAGGATAACTATCCTACAACCCATAGACCCAAGGGAACAGGAACCTAGCATAACTATCCTATGAGAAATTCCACCCAGCAGAACAAAGCAAAAGCTGACACACACGGTCAAACATTAGGTGGAGCTCTGGGAGCCCTATATAAGAGAGGGAGGAGGAATAGAGAGGATTGGAGGGGTCAAGATCAACACATGAAGATCAACAGAACCAACCAACCTAGGCCCCTAGGGGCTTACAGAGACTGAAATGCTAGCCAAAAAAAAAGAAGAAAAATGCTGAGACTGGACCTAGTTCCCCTATACAAATGTAGATGATGGGCAACTTTGTCATCACACAGATCCCTTAGCAAGCTGGAGAGGGGGCAGTCTCAATATTGACTTTGTTACCTTTTAGTGGGACACTTTACCTTAAGTGAGCTGCCATGTCGGGCCCCAGAGCAAGAGGGAGCTCTCGGCCCTCATGTGACTGATGAATTGAGGGGGGGCTGAAATGTGGGGGACCCCACACCTGGAGGAGGATAGATGGGAGAGGGAAGAGGGATGGGAGGGGGAACCGGGAGGGGAGGAGGGAGAGGGCTGTGATCAAGATATAACTTGAATTAATTAATAAATGTGAAAAAAAAAGGTTAGCAAAAGTTAGACCATGGCAAGTGTGGAATATCATGTTGGTGAAAATTAAAGATCTAGATAAATTAAACCCATATCATATTCATGGATTAGAAAATTCATTGCTGCTGGGCATGGTGGCACACACCTTTAATCCCAGCACTCGGGAGGCAGAGGCAGGCGGATCTCTATGAGCTCAAGGCCAGCCTGGTCTACAGAGTAAGTGCAGGACAGCCAGGGCTACACAGAGAAACCCTTTCTTTTTTTTTTTTTTTTGTTTTGTTTTTGGTTTTTTCGAGACAGGGTTTCTCTGAATATCTCTGGCTGTCCTGGACTCGCTTTGTAGACCAGGCTGGCCTCGAACTCACAAAGATCCGCCTGCCTCTGCCTCCCAAGTGCTGGGATTAAAGGCGTGCGCCACCACCGCCCAGCTTGAGAAACCCTTTCTTGATTAAAAAAAAAAAAAAAAAAAAAAAAACTAATTTTGAGACAGAGTCTCGCTGGGTGAACCTGTCTAGTTGGCCTGGAACTCACTATGCAGACAAAGCTTGAACTCACAGAGATCTGTCTTCCTCTACTTCCTGAATGCTGGGATTAAAGGCATGCAACACCACAATGAGTGTAAGTTTTTAAAGAAATATCTTTAGAAAATATTCTGTAAGACAATAGTGACCAAAGAATAGGGTGCTGTAATAGTACATGAATATATAAATTAGTGGGACAGACTACAGAATCTACTAGCAATCTCAGGTACATAACAGTCATTTTCAACATTCATGCATTTTCAATAAAGTTTTCAAATTAATTCAATACCAGAAAATTTTTATTTAGTGTTATGATAACCAGTGTATGCAAAAAAATAAAAACTTCAAATCTTAACTCATAACACACATAAAAATTAACATTAAAGCCAGGACTGTAGAGGTATGATGGAGCAGCGGCTGCTCTTGTGGAGGACCCAGGTTCACTTCCCAACACTCACAGGGAGGCTCACAACTAATCCTGGAGCTCACTCTATATAGTGCCAGCTGCCTCAGCCTCCAAATGACAGAATTCAGCACGGGATGTCAAGAATGTCCAGTATCTTTGATTAAGTGAAGATTTTCAAGATACAGTTTAAAAGTTTGAATCATTAAAGAGAAACTTAATAAACCTAAAATAAAACAGAAACTCGTATGGTTTTAGTCTGGGGCCTCAGGATCAGGATCAGGGGCTGACTCCAGGGAAAGATCACCAGGGCCGAAGGTCACGTGAAAGAGCGAGCAGAGGCAAGAGCAGGAGAAGACAGCACAGAAGTTTCCTTCTTCTTTGTCTTTGATCACTGACTTCGAAGCAACCCATCCTAAGTTGTTTTAGTTGGCCTAGAAGTTACTCTGTATGGCCCAGGAAGGTCTGAAATTCATAGCCCTCCTGACAGAGGGGGACTGCATCCCTGTGCCATTAGAACGGGAGCTCAGACTTGCTCATTTATCTATGTGTTGGTGTGCGCATGCATTCATTCATTCATTCATTTGCTTTGTGGGGTATGGGCTGTTGCTGTTATGAATCTCTGACACCGTCTTGCACTGCACCCAGGTTACTTTGTGGCTTTTAGCAATCCTCCCGCCCAAATCTCCCAATCCTGGGTTTTCCTTGCAGGTGTGAGATACCATGTCTGGGTATAAATTTTGTTTTATAACACACTCCTTCCTACAATATGAACCTTTCATGCAAGCACAGCCCTCATGATTAATCACTTTATTATGTCCTACTTCTCAATACTGCTACATGTGTATTTAAGTTTCCAACACATGAAGTTTAGAAGAAAATACAAGCCAAAGTCCTTCTAATCCCACTTCTTTGTACCTTTCTAAAAGAACAAAAGTGATTATTTCTCAAGTGTTATCTGCCACCCACTTTAACTAAAACGTTATTTATAGTAACCAAAGAGTGGAAGCAACCACATGTCCTTCAACAGACAACTAGATAAAACAGTATGGCAGATACAGGCAATAAAATATTGTTCAGCTTTAAATGGATAGAAGAAAACTGAACTTTGAGGCTTGAGCCAGGACATACATCCATGCCTCAGATGGAGCCCTCGACTAGTCTCAGGAACCCTCCCCACTCCATCCCCAATCTCCATGTTTCGGCCAGAATGCATGTCCTGTTTACCAAGACAGCCTGCTGTGTCCACCCAAGAAACACAATCAATGAAAGAAGTCCACGCGCCCAGTTCTCATTACAAAAACATAAATAATATGAAAACTCTATGTGTACGTCACCCTCAAATCCACCAGGCCTGCAGAACAGTTCCCTAATGTGAATTACCTAGATGAGCAAGTAACCAAGAAGATATGATAACCCTGACCAGCTATAGACCAAACTTCAGTGCAGCCCAATTTCATAAAAAGCATACTGCCGGAATTTAAGACACAGATCAACATCATCCCTGTAATAGTGGGTGGGTTTAATACCGCGCTTGCTCCAGTACACAGGTATTATAGATAAATGCCACGTGTTCTCTCCCATCTGTGTTCTGTGAACTTCAAATCTCTACATGTTACATAGTAACCTGGAGTACCCACAGAAACTAGAAAAGTATGAAGCAACCATGGCAGGAAGGGAGGGTGCTAAAGGGGGGAACAGCAGGGACAGGCGTGTGGTGGAGAGGCAACACAGTGTTGAATGAATGTGTTTTTAAGGGCTGTGGGAGTGCTGTGCCTCACCCCCCCAAAACCAGACTCATGAAAAGGGGCATGCAGATCATCCTCATGACTGTCACCTGTGGGTAACATATTTACATCCTTTGATGGACAGACTCCTGGGAGAGCTCGAGATCATAGGCAACAGGAAGTACCTCAGCAGGAGGGCATAGGCTGGCCAATGAGAAAACATCCTGGTGCATAATTAGAGGGAGTATAAAGAGGAAGGCCCGGAAACTGGAGGAGCTTTCTGGTTGGCATTGCTGGCTGTTCATTGCTGCTTTACTTTAAAAGACACAAAGCAAGGCTCAGCAAAGGTTGTGGCTGCTGAGACTTGCTAAAGATTGAAGCCCAGGTTGGGCTGAGCCCAGCTTCATATGGAAGCTGCTACACTGATGCCGCCTGTGGAGGGCAGTGCCTGCCCTGTGGAGGTTCCACAGACTCAAGTGGACAGAAGAGACCATCGCCCCAAGTGGGAGTAAGGCAACTGCTATTGACACACTAGAGCAGAGTAACCATTGCAGAAGCTGCTGGGTGCTGGGTTCCCCTGGGCAGAGGGCAAGTGTCCCTGTGGATGCTGATCTGGATGGACTGATGACTAATTGCCCCAACGAAGACATCTTCATCCTTGTTATTCTTTCTCCTGTGCTTTGGGTTGGAAGGTATTTAGAACTATTAATAAATAGTTTAAAGGGCCATATAACCCTCATAACTGTGGCCTAATTACCTCTGTTGTACTGTATTGTATTTATTATTATAAGAGAAAGAGCCATTTGTTGGACTGAAAGGGGAAACTGTAGGGGGAAATAAGATATACCTTAAACTTAAAAGAAAAAAAAAAAAGGGAAGAGGATGGGGGGTTGAAGGTGGGAGGGTGGGACTGGAGGGGGAATAGGGAGGGGACTGCGATTGAGATGTAACTTGAAGAAATAAAAAATAAAGGAAAAAAATATAAAAAATAAATAAAGGGCAGGCATTCAAGGGTGATAAGAAGGGGGAAATGGGGAAATATTGGAAAGAGAGCTTCAAATGGGGAGGAGGGAAGGAAGTCAATACGAAAGGAAAAGAAGGAGAGATAAATAACACTCAGGATGTTTGAAAAAGTTGTAAAGAAGTGCATTGTCTTATATGTACCATAAGAAATGTGTGTGTGTGTGTGTGTGTGTGTGTGTGTGTGTTGTATCCCTTTGGGTGATAATGCTCCTCTCCCCAAGAACACAGAATAACAAAAACCCTAGTACCACTCACAAGGAACCTCCTTTCCGGCTATTATCTGGGGAATCTATGAGACTCAAAACAAAAATGGCATAGGCTGTCACTGTTGCTTTCATCAGCCCCCAAAGGGCAATGTGAATCCCCATTGCTTAGACACTGGGCATACATGTGAGTCACAGGACTCAGAGGATCCAAGTTGGATCTGACCTAAAACTCTTAACAATAGCTTTTCTAGTACTGGAAGGTCCTATGCAAAGCTGCCAAGGAATGGAAGCAACTTATATTTATGAATCACAACAATGACCAGCATGATAACCTATCTCTAAAGATGCAATAGTGGTCCTCCTGTCTTGGCAGTAGCCAATGGCTCTCTAATTGGACTTAAGGCCTGTTCAGCAGAAGGGAAACCATGCCTGGTACTAAAAACCTAATGAACTCTACAGAGCTAGGGAGGTCAGGGGTGTTAGAGGAGAACCTACTACTGCCAACCTACTAGACCAGCAGAGTTCCTAACTGCATTCAGAAAGTCACCCTTATCCCTCAGTTAAGTATACCTTCATTTTTCAACAAAGAAACTCGTCTTTGATGATGGAGAACATTACAAAAGGACATAATTGGTAAAAATACATAGAATAACTGATTGTGGGGTATTCATCCACAACACAACACCCACACCCAAAGTTCAGGAAACATCAAGGAACATGGAATGGGAAAATTGTTAAGACCCAAGAAACCAAGAAATCGGCTGTGAGACTGACAGAGAAACTTCAGCCATGATGCTTTGACAGTATGGCTGCCTGAACAGGATCTCAACAAAGACAACATAAACAGACATGCTCATGTGGAAGGAGAAAATCTTACAGGGCCCTATTTTTTTTAAGTGATTTTTTTAAAGGTATATCTTTTTCCCCTAACATCTCCCCCTTTTAGTCCAGTAAAAGGCACGTTTTCTTATAACAATAAATACAATACAAAACAATAAGAACAATTAGGCAACAATTGTGAAAATTTTAAGGTATAACATACATTCTCAATGTCCAGTCCATATGTATTTGACAACTAATAAGAATATTCTATTATCTATCTACCTCAATGAGTTTAAAGTTCTATGCCTAACTCAGTTTCCATCCTAACTTGCATTACCAACTTAAAAACATCTTCCTAGTCCTAGAATATCCTCTCAATTCCTAAACAACTTAAAATTTAACTGTGAGACTATAACTATCTAGTCTGCAACCACATCACAGACCTGAGAAGGATAAATATATCGAAAATAGGAAGTGCAGAGCCAGCAGCTTCCAAAACTAAGAAATGACAGACAACTGGCTGCCTGGACAGTTCCCAATTTCTCTCTATACCACTGGAGCATCTATCTTCAGCCTCTTGCCCCAGTATCTCTGACAGTCATTAATTGTAAATCAGGAATTATGAAGGACTTGCCTACCCTGTCTTGGCTTACCTGCTTCCAAGTTTTGTCCTTTTTATACAGCATTCTGTCTACAGTTGAAGAAAGGGCTTTTTCTTGCTGGGCCCTATTAATACACACACAAAAAAAATCTATAGGCGATTAATAACAGCTAAGAGAGGAAGAATTAGTTCTCCCCAGGGTAAAGCCCCCTCATTGGTTATCCAAAACCAAGTGGACAGTCCTGAGATAATAGTATGCATACAAGCAACAGTAAAAAAAAAACTTGACAGGTTGTATTTATATATTTATTGATAAGTGGGTAGATAGACAGACAAAGGGAAAATAGGCCAAACACTCAGTCTGAGAAGGAATGAAGGTTATCAAGTCCACAGAAGAGGTTGGAGGAAGGACAGTGACTTTAGTAAACGATGTCATTATATTTCACTTTTTTAAAAAGCTAAGCATGGCAAAAAAGAAAAAAGTATCAGAAGAAGAATACATTTTCTCACACATGAAAATAAAAAAGAATAAAGTCTTGTCAAACACTACAACCTGGGAAAACGTTGAACTTTATTTTCAACAAAACAAGCAACTTTCAAGGAACAAATAATGTTTGTTCTCATTTACACATCCAGGAAGGGAGTGCAAGAAAGAGGACAGGTTATTTGATGAATGCATTTCAGTTCTGCAAGAAAAAAAAGCTCTGCATATACTTTGTAGACAAGTGAATATAATCTTAACTATTGTTTGAAATTATACTTTATATTCCATGTTTTTATTAAATTAAAAGTAAAATATTTGCTGGGCGTGGTGGCACACGCCTTTAATCCCAGCATTCAGGAGGCAGAGGCAGGAGGATCTCTGTGAGTTCAAGTTTGAGGTCAGTCTGGTCTACAGAGTGAGTCCAGGACAGCCAAGGATACACAGAGAAACCCTGTCTTGAAAAAACTTTAAAAAAAAAGTAAAATGTTTTTGAATGAGTGAAAACACAACATGTGACTTACACACATGATATGGACACAACTCACCCTCGCTGCTGCTGAAGCTAAGGGAAGCATTTCAGAAAGTGGTTGACAATCTTCTGCAGAATGTAGGATAATATCTGTATTAATTTCCTCCACAGGCCTTTACCCACAAAAAATTAAAGCATGCGTTACAGGGATGTCTTATTATTACACAACAGACACTGACGTATGTCACCTTTTACCTCAGTCTTCAAATACTACTGAGTACGTCATAACATGCATATCTCTATCATTCAACTTATCGGAAATAAAAAACCTTCCGTTTTCCTGTGATGACAACAGATAAGTGGTTGTAAAAAGAAAAACAAAAACAAAAAAGAGAAAATACAAAGTATTTTAAACAAATAGTAATTAAAGTACTCCATGTCACAATATGTGGAACGGTGCTTTAGGTGGGCTCAGAACAAAATGGCCTTACATTCATACACACACAAAAATGACTGAAAATTAAAAATCTTAAGCAACTTTCTCAAAAGTTTAGGAAAAAAGTAGAAAAATAAAGACAACAGAACTTAGTAATATTAAAAAAAAAGTTATAGAGACAGTCTCCAAAGCAGGGACTGACTCTCTAATGTGCGTAATGAAATTTGTAACTTCCAGGAAAAAGCACAACAGTAGAAGACAGAGAAGGGAAGAACTCGGCACAGGCTGTTCAGAAACCCAGCGTGCAGAGAGCTTGACCAGCACGCGGGACATGCTAGGTTCAACCCCAGAAGATGAAGAAGTTCAACTTTAAACAGAAAATACCAAAGGCTGACAGAGACACCCAGGGACTGGATTCTCATAAATCACTCTTGGAAGTTCACATCTTACACCAGCAATCTGAAGAAACTGCAGAAAGATAGGAGCAGCATTCTTCTTTACAACCAAAGCTTGGAAACTATTCAAACAGGCTTCAGACACAGAAAAGTACGCTGCTGCACAGAGAGCAGTGAAAGTGAAGCAACTACTGCCACCAAAGCCAGGACAAATGTCACAGTCAGGGAAGTGAAAGGGGCTGGGACAACACACAGCACAGAAGAACTGATGAATTAATTCAGCTTGTTTATTCATCTGCTTATTTACTTGCTTGCTTACTTATACACTCTTCTCAAGGCTGGCCTTGACATATTCTATTTTACTGGACATCCCCCCAGCCCACCAAAACAAACTTTCATATAGCTTTGAAGAAATTTCATTTGTTGACCTAGATTTTAAAAAGAAACTAACATATTATAGGGTAGTTCTTCTCCAACTAAATTTGAAGGCTGACTATGTGCATGTTAACGCACACAGATGAGACTGCTCAGCTCGTGAAGCTGCTTGTCCGCCTGACAACCTGAGTTCAATGCCGAGGCCCCGCAATGGAAGGAGGGAAGAGACTCAGCATGCCGTCCTCTTGATTGCCACATGTAGACTGCGCAACAGACATGGCATGAGGGCAGGCACACACAAATAAATGTACTTCAAAACACAAGTGTTTAGAGTCTTTTCATTATGCTAGTCTATGGAGCTTATAAATGTACATTTAAAATTCATGATATATAATATATATATTATCTTTTAGTGGAATGGACTTTTAAAATACCTTTAAGTTTTGAGTGTTATACAATATTCTGACATTTGTAATATATGTGTGTGTGTGTGTGTGTGTGTGTGTGTGTGTGTGTGTGTGTGTGCATGTGTGTTGTTCTCCCTCAGGTGCCACCAGGCTTGGTTTTAGGATAGGGTCTCACTGGGACCCGTAGCTGGACAGCAAGCCCCAGGGATCTACCTATCGCTACTGCCATAGCTGGGCATATACCACACGGGTGCTGGAACAACCTCTGGTCCTCACGGTTGCATGATCAGCACGTGACTGACTGAGCCCCAGTGTTCTAATACATAACTTGAAAAGTGGATGGTCTAAAACTCCTTTCTGGTCTCTGTAGATGAGAATTTTTTAAAAGCATACCTTTATCTTTAAAACTTATGTAGTTAATACAGTATTCTAACACATATTTTTCAAACAGAATACAACATAATTACTGATTTGGTTGATGGTCTAGAACAGCGGTTCTCAGCGTGTGGTCATCACTCCTTTGGGGGCTGAACAGCCCTCTCACAGGGGCTGCCTAACACCATCTGCACATCAGATATTTACATTATGACTCATAATAGCAGCAAAATTACAGTTATGAATAAGCAATGAAAACAATTTTACAATTGGGGGTCATCAAAACATGAGAAGCTGTATTAAGCGGTCACAGAATTCAGGAAGCTTGAGAGCAACTGCTCTGGAAGTCTTGAAACTGCGTCTGGTAACAGTCATTTAAGAGCAACGGCTGCCTCTACTTCCACAGTGATGCATCCGTTCCTTTCTGTCCAATACAGTCTAATCCCCATTGTCCCTGAACCTCAGAGTTTGCAGCTTGCAAAATGCTCATCTTCTGATTTCAGAATCACACAGCTATCACTCACTGACAACAAGTAGGAGATATGCAGACCCCTCTGAAGAAAACACAAGGGAAACAGGAAAGGCAGCAGGGCCACGTTCTCCAGAGCTTTCCACAGAATTCTGAAAATAGGCGTCACCTCAGTGAGCTCATGCAAGAGTCTCCAATGTACACAAAAGTGAAGGAAAAGGCACCCTGCTCTGCTGTGAATCAACGATAAAAGCAAGCACACCGTAGTGTGGTTGCACATTTCCTTAAAAGTAACGGATCACACAATAAATACTACAATGTCTAAGAGAGCCCACGGCTGACTTTGCCTTTCTATTTCCACACGCTGTTGACTGAGAATTCTCTTTCATACCGTATCACATGGAGAGAAGAAATTTAATACTTTGTTTAATTTTTCTAAAACTTATGCTGTTGAGACTGGCTCCCAACTAACTATCCAGAGATCTGTGCTGACCCCCTGAGATGCAAACATACTCTTGGAATTTCAACTTCTAAACTTCCCAACATCCTTTTCCTCGGTGCTGCACATGCACCACCCCATTTGTACAACTCCCTACATCCACTTTCCCTCAAACCAGATGCACCATTACCTCAGGGGACTTCACATCATCTGCGTCTTCCTCTTACACACCTCAACCCACATTGTACTTTTTGGCACAACTTATCACTACTATAATTAAATAATTCATTCCATGATGGCTTTCTTTAATATCTGGCTCTCCCTCATGATATAAGCACCATGTGACTTGATCCCCAGGGACTTTTACAACTGACTCAAAATACATCTTTGTGAATAAATGAATTTGAAAATCATTATACAACTTAATAGAAAAACTAAAAACGTCACTTAACATCTCTACAGTTCAGTTTTCAAATCTAAAATGAAGATAACAGAAACACTGCATCACTGAGTTGTTGACACTAAAGGTGGATCTCAAGCTCTAAGACGGTATAAAAGTATTGATCTATTGTTTTCAGGAAGATATTTCATATTTAATATCTACATCTTAGTGACATTAGCTAAAACCTTTAAAAATGTTACCATTATCAAGATGATAACAAATCATGTATTTATATGACAAAACTAATAACAGACCTTAGTTCCAGTTGGGAGCAGCTATGACTGTCTTCAAGCACTGAGGGCTTCGTGACCCTCCACCTCACACGAAAGCCTGCCTGCCAGGCTCACTGCAACTCAGGCTCCAGAAACTAGCATTTGCTGTGAGCGGCTCAGTCAAGTACACCACCAAAAGTGTGGATCAATAGTAAAAATTGAGGCTTTGAAATTTACTCCCAACTTCACCTGAGTCAACAGATTTGTGAAAATGGATATGTTATACTTGCTACATTTACAGTCTTTGATCTTTAAAACAAGCGTGGATACAACCCTCATTTTCTTTCCTGTGTTCTACTGTAACCTAATCTTAGAAATACCAGAGAGAAAACATAATGTTTCTCTTGTCAGTATGAATAAATACACACCAAATTATTCACTTATATCTTTCAGGTATCTCTGATAACTTTAGGATTCTTTTTAAAAAAATCCTATGCAAACAACTAAAAGGGAAATATATAATGCATACTTATTAATAACATACAAATTATACTGTTGGCTGGGCATGGTGGTGCATGCCTTTATCCCAGCACTCAGGAGGCAGGCACAGGTGGATCTCTGTGAGTTCAAGGCCAGCCCGGTCTACACAGTGAATTCCAGGACAGCCAGGGCTGTTACACAGAGAAATCCTGTCTCGAAAAACCTAATATATATATATATATATACATACTCTGGATCTCATAGTCTTGCTGGGTACTCCTATGATAGTCTAAAGACATCTGTGTGCCTGTGTGCATACATACATACTCACCTCTCAGTATAACCTACATATACACATATGTTGAAATGCAATACTTGCTCCACTGTGTAATTATAGAGGGTTTGCCTGTACCCTTGCCTAGAAAGGAATCTCTCTCACAGCACAGCCAATAGCTCTTCAAGCCAGGCCTCAACCCTGAGGACAGCAGTTGGGATGTGGATGTTGGGAAAGGCCAACACCCCAGGCTCACATCGCTGTGCTGCCTAACTCTCCCAAACAGTCAGGTTCTGAGTCAATCATTCTTAACTCTGAAGAAAGCACTCCTACTTGGGAAACAAAAACAAAAACAAAACCACCTTCCTCATATAAGGTAATGAGAATGTAAATTAGCCCAATCAATATGGAAATCAGTATGGAGCCTCCTCAAAGAATTAAGGATCAGAAAGAAGGCTTCCATATAATTTTTTTTCATTTTCTATAAATTGTGACAAAATTTTGATGGGAGATGTACTGAATCTGTAGATGGGTAGGATGGCCATTTTCACATATTAATTCTACCTCTCCATGAGCATGGGTGGTCTTTCTGTCTTCTGATATCTTTTCCCCCCATCCAGAACCAAAACCTCTAGGTCAACAGAGCTTAAGGTCTTGTGAACAGGAAGCAAAATTTTTCTGGTGGATGACGGGGGGGGGGGGGGGTTGCACCCATTCCCAACCCTTGATTCCTGACCCAGGGAATCCCTGCTATAGGAGAAGCCATAGCACATATCAGACCCTGATTCAGCAGGACATATGAATCTGCAGTGAGAGTGAGGACAAGCAAACTAAAAGCAAAAGCTGTCTTCTCCATGACCTTTTATGTAGCTGGCCACTATAATCCACTGCCCAGACTTGGGGTCTTCTCTTCTGACCTCATGATCCAGACTTAGGGTGGTGCCTCAGCTCAAATGACAAACTCAAGAAAGTCCTTACAAGTGTGCCCAGGTGCTCAGAGAAACTGAGCTGGTGTCCAACGAGAAGTGTCACCCCTACTGACCAATAATCACAGTGCTAGAAGGTGCTATAATCACTACTAGAGGCAAAAAGGAACCATTCCTCTCACCCAGCTACAAATCCTGTAACCTACAACGGTCTGAGAAAATATACTGGTGCAATAATCATACAGATTTAATGGGAGTAACTAGGCACTTTTTTAAAAAATTGGATCTAAGGTCTGTCCATGAGATGGAATCCACCCTTGACACTGCTCCTGATGCTAGTCTACATGGGTCACAGACCCTAAGGAGTGTGAAAACCCTACTATTATTCTGCAAAGTGGTTGTAGCAATAAAATGACTCGTGATAATATTGATCTCTCATAAGCCAGTGACTCACTCAAACCACATCAGAGAAGATTCTTGCAACACATGGGAACTGACAGAGATGATTGTATTTCTCCTCTTGCAGCACACAGAGTACATCCTGGCACCATACCATGAACTCAGTAGGGTAAGCTTCTATGTGGCACCTGCTAAACTTCTATGTGTTCTGGAAAGCTATCTTTTATCATCCTTGTCATCTTCAGCACCACTGGCATACCATCAGGCTGGAGAACGACCTGGGACTGTGATGTCTGAGGGTTTCCATGGAATCTCTTTGGCCAAAAACCCAACAACATGGAGCCCATTCCCATCACTCTCCCTACTTAACCTTCTTATTCTCGTCTCCCCTCTGTTTCTTCAGAGCACTATTCTACTTCCCCTTCCTTGGGAGACTTTACCTAGTACTCAACCTCTGGTTATTTGGATTGTAGCAGCCATATTGAAAGTTTAAGAGATAGACCCACATATGAGAGGAAACTGTCTTACAGATTCCATTGTTGCAACGAAACACCATGCCCAAAAAGCAAGTTGGGGAGGTAAAGGTTTATCTGGCTTACACTTCCACATCACTGTCCATCACCGAAGGAAGTCAGGACAGGAACTCAAGCAGGGCAGGAACCTGGGGGCCACAAAGGGGTGCTGCTGACTGGTTTGTTCCTCATGGTTTGCTCAGCCGCTTTCTTATAGAATCCAGGACCACCAACCAGGGGTGGCTGGGCCCACCATGGGTTGAGCCCTCCCCCACAAATCACTAATTAAGAAAATGCCCCACAGATGTAGGACTTGCCTCCATCCCAATCTTATGAAGGCATTTTCTCCACTGAGGTTCCCTCCTCCATGATGACTCCAGCTTGTTCAAACTAGTCCTGACACATACAATATTTGTCTTTTTTGGACCTGAGTTACCTCACTCAGGATGATTTTTTTTAAAGCTTCATCCATTTTCTGTGCGGTTCATGATTTCATTTTTCTTAGCGGCTGAATTATATTCTATTGTAAGAATGTGCCACATTTTCACTGTCCCCTCATCAGCTGTTTCCAGTTCCTGGCATTATCAATAGAGCAGCAATGACCATGGATGAGCAAGTGTCTCTGGTAGGATGTAGAGTTGTCTAGGTGTATGGCCACAAGCAGTAGATCAACTCCTAGCTTCCTGAGGAACAGCCACTCTTGATTTCCACGGTGGCTGCACCAATCTGCGCTCCCACCAGCAAGGAGTAAGTGTGCCCTCCCCCACCCGCACCAGAAGGTGCTTATGTGCTCTACTGATTTTGTCCATTGTGACTAAGGAAAATGAAATCCCAGAGTATTGCATTTCTCTGTTGCGTAAGGGTGTTAAACATTTCTTTAAGTACTTCTCAGTCACTTATGTTTCATCTTTTTTTTAAATTAAAGATTTACTTATTTTCTATATGAGTGCTCTATGTGCATGCACACCTGCATTCCAGAAGAGGGCACCAGATCTCATTATAGATGGTTGTGAGCCACCACGTGGTTGCTGGGAATTGAACTCAGGACCTCTGGAAGGAAAGACAGTGCTCTCAACCGCCGAGCCATCTCTCCAGCCCCATGTTTCATCTTTTGAGAACTCTGCTTGTTTCTATTTCGTATTTTTTCATTGGGCTATTACTTTTCTTGATGTTACTTTATTTAGTTCTTCATGTATTTTAGATACTAACCGTCTATCAAATACATAATTGGTAAAAACTGAATCCCATTCTGTAGCCTGCCTGAATGTAGCTTTGGCCAAATGTTGGTGTCCTTGGCCACACCGAAGCTTTCAGCTTCCTAAGGTCCCATTTATTAATTGTTGTGCACATGAGCAGGGCGGTGGTGGCGCACGCCTTTAATCCCAGCACTTGGGAGGCAGAGGCAGGCAGATCTTTGCGAGTTCGAGGCCAGCCTAGTCTACAAAGTGAGTCCAGGACAGCCAGAGCTGTTAAACAGAGAAACCCTGTCTCAAAAAAAAACAAAAAAAAAATTGTTGTGCACATGAAATGTGGTATTTTTGCTCTCTTGACTGCCAAGGGCCTCATGCTTTGGCAGCCATGCCTTTCCCACCATGACTGTATCCCCCTCTGGAACTCTAAGCCCAAATAAACTCTTTTCTTCTTCACGTTGCTTTTCCCCCCCAAGGGTATTCTATCACATCAGCAGAAGAGTAACCACCAATACAAGAGGACAAGAGTAATAAGAAGTATGAAAGAGTCAAGAGAATCAGGCATCAGAGGTTAGCCTGGGATACATGAGATACTACAATTTAAAACAAAAATTGTAAAAAGGAGTTTATATACAGAGAAACATGCTAGCTAGACAGAGAGACACCAAAGACCTGGAGATGTGGCTGAGAAGTAGAAGAATGTTTAGTTCAATCAAGCATGACCATGGCCCTTAGTTTGTTCCTTGGAACATCAAAGAAAACAACAAAACAAAGATAGATATCAAAATGACAGAACTCTATTATAATAATATTTTTATTTCATTTATACTTACTAAATATAGTAATGTCCAACAATATTGCTTTTCATAAATATTACATTTTCTTTGGTCTTATTTGATTTTTGTGTGTGTATATGTGTGTTGTGTGTGCATTTATGTGTGCGTGTTTGTTCATGCATGTAAGTAAAGGTATGCATATGCCAGAGCATGTGCTCGGAGGTCAGAGGACGACCTTGGGTGTTGGTCTTTGCCTTTCCCCATGTTTGAAACAGGGTCTCCTTGTAGTTTACTGCTGCACAGGTCATGATGGCTGGCTGACAAGATGCTATGGCTGCTGTTCTCACCCTGTGGGTTGCGACCCCTCTGTGGTCGCATATCAGACATTTACATTACAATTCATAACAACAGCAAGATTATAGTTATGAAGTAGCAATGAAAATAATTTTATAGTTTGGGGTTCTCCTGTATTAAAGGGTCACAGCATCAGGATGGTTGAGAACCACTGTTCTAAGGTCTCTTATTTCATCTTAGGATTTCAGGAACACACCACTACTTTCAGCTTTATAGACACTGTATTTATTTATTTACAGACAAGGTCTCATGTAGCCCAAGCCAGCTGCAAATTTGCTGTGTAGCCAAGAATTATCTTTAATGTTGATCCTCCTGCCTGTACATGCTGAGAACTCGACCTTGATGGTTTATGCCAGACTGAGGGTGCGACCTGGATTTTGTGTGTGCAACACAAGCATTCTTCCAACTCGGCTGCCTCTGAGTCATAAATGTTGTTTCAGTAGAATCATACATACTACTAGAGGAGGGGCTTTCTGTACAAACTATAAAATAGTTCATTCTAGCTTTTAGGTATCCAACTTAAGAAAAACTATACTTTATTTTTTACTAAACACATTGTGATTTGATAATCAAAACCAAATAATAAAATAACTAGGTGCTTGGTATTTTCACCTGCATGTATTCTTCTGTCATAAGCCATATATTTCTTCTAGAAATCGTTTGCCTTCTATCTTTGAAGTACCCATTAGTGTAGCATTGAAACACAGCATCTTAAATAATGTAATAAGAATGAGTAAGGCACCAATTGTACCCTTTTGATATACTAATGGACAGAAGGATTGCTAGTAGTATGAATCTCTGATATAGCCCTGCTTTACTAGAAAAGACTCTGGTGAGTTATGAAATCAATTAATCATTTCCATCCGTTACAACTGCACCAAGACCACTCTACGAGCTGTGCTTTAACGGAGACAATGGGAGTCTTACCTAGTGTTCAAATCATATCAACAGAAAGAACACACTAATGACGCTTTCCTAGCAGACTGCTTTTAGAGCCAACGAAGGCTGGAAGCTGAAGAACCAAGGAGAGAAACTGCAGGACCATCACACTTGGCTGCTACAGATGGCCACATCAGACAGAGAGCACAACACTCCTGCTTTGCTTGTCTATCTTTTCATGAAAATGAGTTTCCATTCCAACAATTACATACGTGTATGCATGGCAGTAAGAGCGTGTTCCCTGACTATCGGTACATATGGTGTGTGTCCAATGACATCAGTCCTCATTGCACTCGCCAAGTTGAGACTCTTGTGCAGACCACCAAAGCAGTTTTGCAGTCCCTGTGGGACTAAAAAGAGCAGTTCCTGCCCAATGGAGAGGTTATCAATGTTTCATCCATATAACCATACCCTCCCTATCCGCTCATAAATATAACCTCTGTCATCTTATAATGTGTCCAGCTTCCATTAACCATTCCCTGTTGTTTCATGCAGTGAAGTGTGAACACCCACTTGGTAGCTGTGTGCTATGGCACGTGCTGTTTACTGTGTCTTTGTTGAAGAGAGTACAGAGCAGATTTTATTATGAAGATAGATGGAAATTACTATGTAAATTGAATATCATAATTCATATAATTGATAGTTTCATTAATGACTATGAAACAAAAATCAAAGCAGCTTTTCTATCAAAGAAAGCCTTCAATAATGACCTGGTTTTCTAATTTAAAGTTAAGCATCCTATTTACAAGTTTTTAGATGACTGTACAGGGATTCTAGGATCCTTCAAGACAGTTAAAAAAAAAAACCTTCATGATTATTCTCAAAGAGGTATTAAAGATCCCTCTAAATTATTTTTCTTGAGAAAGGGTCTTCCTATATACTCAAGACTGACCCCAAATTTGTGGCCTGGTACTAGGTACTAGGATTACAAATGTGCCACCACACGTGGCTCTTAATTATTTCTGAATCAGTAAGAAGTTGGACTAAAAAGCAACATTATTCAGATATAATAAAATAATTTCTGAGGCCTGATCACGTGTGTAAGTCTAGAGAACTAAATGAGAAGAAATTGCTACAAGGTGGGCTGGGTGGGAGCGTTCCGTCACATCACCATGTTTACTGAGAAAGCTCAGCAAACAGCAGGGCACTGCAGCAGGGACCCTTCTGGGTTCTAAGGTAAATGTCAAGAAACCTAATACTTGAGCAACACAGGAAACACGGCAGTCTCTTTCAAGTTGCAGCATGTCTTCATATTGGCTTCCCACAGGAGGTGGGATACTATCTAATCACTATAGTACATGGCATATCCATTTAAAAATAAGTCAAATATTATAAGACAAAATTCAGCAGTGGGGCTTTTTCAAGACAGGGTCTCCCTATGTAGCTCTGGTGGTCCTGGAACTTACTAAGAGGAGGTTGGGTTTAAACTCACAGATATCCATCCATCTGCACCTGCCTCCTGAGGGCTAGGATAAAGGCCCGCACCACCATTTCCAACTAAGAAAAATTCTTGTAACTTTTTTGTCTATTGAAAAAAAAATTTTTTTAAACAAGGCCTCTCAGACTTTGGTACCTAGTCAAGGCTGACTTTGCCCTTTTGAATACCCTGTCTCTATCTCCAAATATAGACATTATAGGTGAGTGCTACTGTGCCCAGCTTGTATCTTTTAAACTAAAATAGATGCTAACATATTTCCATTTACAAAACAATCTTAGTGAGTTGATGTAACTTGGAAAAGGAAGATTTCATTACGCCTTCTAATTGTAAATAATAAACTAACATGATAACACTATAAATCTCTGAGGCCTGAAAGTGTGTAGTTCGTTACAATGCTTCCTAAAAATTAAGCACTTTGGGTGCTGGAGAGAGATCATCAGGTTAAAAACACCGGCCATAGGTTAGGTTCTTAGCACCCACTTAAGGAGGCTCACGGCCACCTGCATCTTCGTTTCCGGGGATTGGGCACCTTCATCCACCATCCAGTAGCACAGCCCATGCATGGCTCACATACAGACAAGACAGACACATAAAACAAATATTTTTGGCTAGGTGGCTCAGCAGGTAAAGACACTGACAAATCTGATGATCTAAGTTCAGTCTCAGGAACTCACATGGAAATACAGAAGTGACTTGTGGAAGCTCTCCTCTGGCCTTCATACTCACGCTGTGTCGCATGAGTGCATGAATACACACACACACCACACGCCACACATGCACACACCACACAACCACACACCACATATATAACTACATACCACACACACACACACACACACACACAGACAAGCACACATACACACAAAACATTTAGAATGTTTTAAAGAATTAGGTATTTCAAAAACAACTCTAGAAATATGAGACAAAAATGGCTCTGAAAACAATAGTGGTTCAAATGTAAACCGGTGCCACGTTCCAGGGTAACATGATAGCTCCAAATGCTGTGAGTGATGCTCATCACCATGGAAACTGATGAGCACGTGTGTTAGTGCATGTTACAAGGTCCGTTTAGCCATCCCACTGCAGACTCTCTACCAAAACATTACGTTGTTCATCCAAACACAAAAAATTTATTTGCCAATTGCAAATTACTAATAATATATCCTATTTACCTAGAATAATACTACACTCTGGAGCAAATATATAATACTAATTTTATACTTTAGGGACTTAGGTTCACAAACAAATGTCATAACTAGGGTGATAGCTAACAGGTGGTGGAACTAGACTTTTCCAATATGTTGTGCAAAGGCAAACTAATATTCAGGTAGAGGCCAAGGACAGCAACCTGGGAAGTTATTCCTCCTCAGGTACCGTCAACCCCGTTTTTAACGCAGGGCCTCTCACTGGGACCTGGTCCCAGTTTTTAAGCTAGGCTGCTAGCTAGTGAGTCTCGGGGATCTACTAGATCTGTCATCACTGCCTGGCTCCAAGCATGTGCTACGACACCCAACTTCTCCCACGAGTGCTGGGGTTAACTGGACTACTTGCGCTCGCACAGTACTTAATGACTGAGCTATCTTCTCACTCACCGAACTATGTCTCTCTGACTCTAAAACTGACCAGGCTTGCTCTAAATTGACAGAGACCTAAAGTACAAAGTACAGATCTTCCAGGGCGCTCAGAAGCCCCCTAATCCACAATGGCTACTTTCAAAGCTGTCTAAATCAGATGCTGGAACTGTAAACTGTACCGAATGCTAAACACAGTCATGCATCTCATGTGTCTGAAGACAACAACAGCAGCACATACAATGGAAGATCCCCAACATGACACAGGAGCTGAAAGTCCTTTAAGATGACCACAGTCATCTTAACACCACAGTACAATCCACTCTTCAAATGTTGTGGAGATGACAGTATGAGGAGAAAGTAAGACGTATGACGTAGAACGTTTCAAAGTCACAACAAGCAATTTTCAAGTGTTTTTCATTGCTCAGCTGCCTTACCATACACTTTCTGGACACTGAACAGCTTAGCGTGGAGTGTGCACAGTGCACATGCCTACCTCAGCCATGCCCGCTCACTACCCACCTATCTTCATCACGTAGCACCGTCTTGTGTAACTACACAGCAGGTGTCCCCACAAGACAGCATCACCTGAGACACTTCTCAGGACCACCATCACAAAGTGATGTAAGACTTGGTAGTTTTTTATGCACATATGCTTATAATTAATTTACAAATAAGGTGTATTGAGACAACAATGGTGCCAGGCACAATGTTGCATGCTTTGAATCCCAGAACACAGGAGACAAAGGCAAGCAGATCTCTGAGTTTGAGGCTAGCCTGATCTACAGTGCTAGTTCCAGGACAGTCAAAGCTACAAAACAAAAGTGTCACAAAAAATAAACCAATAATAATAATAATAATAATAATAAAGCCACACACCTACAATCCCCAAACAACAAAAACAAAACAGATTCTACTTAAAAAGCACAGCAGCAGCCGGGCGGTGGTGGCGCACGCCTTTAATCCCAGCACTTGGGAGGCAGAGGCAGGCGGATCTTTGTGAGTTCGAGGCCAGCCTGGTCTACAAAGCGAGTCCAGGACAGCCAGAGATATTCAGAGAAACCCTGTTTCGAAAAACCAAAAAAAAAAAAAAAAAAAAAAAAAGCACAGCAGCATTTGCAGCCTCTCAAAGGTCAGAAGACCATGACCCTGCAACAGAGCTCAGACATCAACCCTCTGACTGGAAACTGAGATCAAACAGAAACAGAACCAAGAGACCTGCCCTTTGTAAGAATGCCCATGACGACCCGAGACCCTCCCCTCTCTACAAGACAGGACAGCCAGGACCCCAGAAGAAAGCACAGTTGTTAGACCTGGGGAATAAGAGGGGGGGGTGATTCTCTTATTGATTAACTGCCTCAGGACGCCAAAGTCATCTTTCAAATGCCCACTTTCCATAAGATGGAATTCTGGCTTACAATGAATGTGCTATGGCACTTCCTCAGTAGGGGGCACTGGAGGACTGTTACATGACACAGCTCTCTGGGTGTTGATCACACTGAGGACACTTTAGTGGAACTTTGCACAAGCAAGTACTAAGAGCAAACAACCTTAGCAAACTCTCAACTGCAGCGGAGCCTGGCTCGGTCTCCCTGCGACCTCCATGAGCACCAGGCATTGAAAACCTGCCTGGCTCCATCTCCCTGTGACCTCCATGAGCACCAGGCACTGAAAACCTGCCTCCTTTCCAGGCAGCTGCTTAGCTTACCCCTGCACCTCACTCAAAACCACAGCCACACCACCGTGGAACCCTGAGTACGCCAGGACAAAACCACAGCCACACCAATGTGTAACACTGAGTACGCCAGGACTCCTGCACGTCAGGTACCCCTGATTTCAATGTATTCTATGTTAACTCATGTTCCAGGGAGTTACTCTGCAAGCAAGCACAGACCATTTTCAGTCACATGAGACATGTCTGTGGATCCAAGGTGTCACATCTCCATTGTTTTTTAAGAGGTGAACAAATCTGTGGAAGATTTCTCTTTCCATTGTCCTCCCTCTGGCTCCTCCTTCTCTTCCTCTCCATTTCCCCTCCCCCTCTCAGCTCTGGAGTACCCTAGAGAGTTGTTTTAAACTTTCAGAAATATTTTATGTGACAGCATGATAATTCTGTGTATAAAACTTCCCCTGTGTAAGGCAGTCAATCAATCGGATCAAGAACTAGTAGCTACATGGAACAGTTTCAGAAAAGAGACCCCTAAAAACCTGAATGCTGTGGCTGATGTGGGCCTACCCTCAGATGTGACAGAAACAAGATACTAATACACATGGCAAGGAATGCCGTAACTAACCAAAATATTCCCCGGGGCCATTAATGAAGTGCCGAGGACACGAGATACCACTGGGGCTTAAGTGGTTAATACACTCTGGAACTTTAGAATGATGTCTACATGGCCATGGTACGAGATGTACAATTCCGAGTGTATTTCAAGGCTTATAACAACTTTGAGTGTATCCACTTAGTCGAAATTATAACTGAAGATTCTTTAAAAGGTGCGAAGAGGTGGCTCAGCAGTTAAAAGCTCTTGCAGCTTATAAAAGACCCAAGTCCAGTCCCACCTCACCATACTGAAAGACTCACAGTCACCTGTAAATTGCAGCTGGAAGGGGACCAACACCTTCCTCTGGTCTCCTTAGGCACTCACACGCACATGAGCACACATTCACACAGATGCACAGACAGACACATGTAGTATACACATACATGAAAAAATACATGAATGAATGAATGAATATCTTAACAAAATGATGAATGGAAAACATAGGTTTTATACTGAAATGTTTTGTTTTCAAAGGCATTAATCTGCAGGAGAACTTCCAACACATAAGCAACAACCATTTAGAAGATAGAAAGGATAAAACTATTCCAAATATTAAATCAACAAAGATAAGTGACCTAAGAATACAATTATCAAAAAAGTACAAGATCTATATGGAAATATCTTTTATTACTACTGAAATAAACAGAATAAATATAACTGCCTATCCAATTCTGAAAAGAAACACCCAATGACACTTAAGTATCAATTTTTCTCTATAGCTCATTTTTCATAAGAGTAATACAATACCAACAAAACATCCCCATAGGCTTTAACTAGGTGTGCAGGTTAAGTAAGAGTGGCTTCCACAGGCTCATACATCTCAGTGCTCGCTCACCACCTGGTGGAACTGTTTGGGCAGGGTTAGGAGGTGTGGCCTCTCTGCGTCTTGCTTGTACATCAAGTTGCGAGCTCTCGCCTAATGCTCCAGCACAGGGCTACTGCACTCTCCACCGTAAGGAGCTTATACTCTGAAACCATAAACCCCCAACAAACTCTTCTGTGCGATCTATTGGTCACGGTGTCATCAAAGTACCAGGAAAGTTACAAAGACAACAGGCAACTTGATTGTCAAGTTAGTAGCCAAGAAAACAGAACAGTATGAATAAGATGCCGAGGAGGTGGCTCAGTGGTAGAGCACTGGTCCGGCATGCACAAGGACACGCTTTAATCCCCATCAATAAAGTAAAACACAAATAAACAGGAACAATGAGAACCATTAATCCAACTCACATGGTAAAGCATGTAATATTGTAGTATTACACAGACTTTATATAATTATAAAGCTTATTTTATTATTATTAAAATGGATATCAGATAATAACTGCCAGTATGGCTGTAATGATAAAATAAGAAACAGGCAGGTCTCTGGATTCTAGACCAGCCTGGTTTAAACAATGAAGGCAGGGCAGGAACCCTGCTGATAAGGCTGTTTGTTAAAAGACAGTCTAGAATTCAAAATGATACTTTTTTCCTTGAAGGTACTATGTAACAAGGCTTGTTAAAACCCATCAGGTCTCTGTGTGCTCATTTATAATGGCGGGTTAAGGATTAACACCATCTACTAATTAAAAATAATCTAATGATTAATAATTTAATTAGCCATTTTCTACACTATAGTATTACATAAACTTTATATAACTATAAAGCTTATTTTATTATTATTAAAATGTATACAAAATAATAACTGCCAGTGTGGCTGTAATGATAAATACATGTATCAGTGAAAATAAAGATAAACTTCAAAACCAATAAAAATACCATGAGAATCTGTTAGATAATAAAGACAAAATTCCATATCCGTGGAAACATACAATACACACAGGTAGCTATCTTGGCATAGAAACTGAAGATGGAGCCCGGCATGGTGGTACACGTCTTTAATCCCAGCACTCAGGAGGCAGAGGCAGGCTGTGAGTTCAAGGCCAACCTGGTCTACAGAGTGAATACAGGACAGTCAGGAATATACACAGAGAAACCCTGTCTCAAAAAAACACAAAAGCAAAAAAAGGAAGATGGAAAAGCAGGAGAAAGAGCCAGCTGGCTAAGAACACTGGCTGCTATTACAGAGGACCTTAGCACCCATGGTGGTC
Source organism: Lophiomys imhausi (assembly GCA_907164525.1). NCBI lineage: Eukaryota > Metazoa > Chordata > Mammalia > Rodentia > Muridae > Lophiomys > Lophiomys imhausi. The sequence goes on along the minus strand of CAJQZJ010018538.1, from coordinate 833,101 downwards.
ACAGGCTTGTACCACCAGCTCCACGGGACCCAGTGCCATATGCTGGATTATAAGCAACACGAACACAAAGAGTGCATATTACACAGATTCAAGCAGATGTTCAAAAAAATCTTAAAAAGATGACTATGCTTATACTAAAATTAATTCTAATTTGATCAAACACTTACATATAAAAATGAATATATTACTAGAACACCTTTCAAAGAATACCTGAAAGGCCAAACATTATAAAAATAAATAAAATATATACAATCACAACTCTATGCAGCTTTTTCTTTTTCTAAGACAGGGTTTCTCTGTGTAGCCTTTGCTGTCCTGGAACTCACTCTGTAGACCAGGCTGGGCCTTGAACTCAGAAACATCCCCCCAGTGCTGGACTTAAAGGCAAGTGCTAGCACGCCAGGTAGGTTTTTTTTTCTTTTTGTTGTTCTTATATTTTGTGAATGTCACATATGCACTCACTTCCCACTCATCAGCCTTCCACCCTTGCAAGCTCTCCCAACACACACACCACACAATCTTATTTTTGAAGCTGTAGTGTGTCTCAGTGTGTCCTGCAATACTTCATTTTGCACACACACTTTGGTTGCAAATGTTTATTACAATGACACCTTGGTCTGTTGCAAGAACTCTGGCTTCTGCTGCTCTGTCGATACTGGAGCCTCACTAGACTCCTCTCAGATATGCTGTTGCTGCCCTGTGTCATGTAGATCCTGTAGTTTTGGGTCTATGGAACCGGTCACACCATGAACTCCAGCAGTTCATCCATGGGTATATTTTGTGGTGGACCAACTCAAAGCCCTGGCTCTTGCCGGGCATGGTGGCACATGCTTTTAATCCCAGCATTAGGGAGGCAGAGGGAGGCAGATCTCTATGAGTTCCAGGCCAGCCTGGTCTACAAAGTGAGTGGAGGACAGGCAGGGCTATAATGCAGAGAAACCTGGTCTCAGAAAGGGGGAAAAGAAGCCCTGGTACTCGGCCTACAACCAGACATCCAGGAGCAGTTCTACTGCTACCCACGCAGAGCCTGATCTCCCAAGGGCTGCAGAAGGTAAAGGGCTGGGTCAGCTTTCCTGCTTTCAAGGCCCAATTACTGCCAACTCTTCTGCCTCCTAACTATGGCCAGGGTAAGAATGGAGAGGATCTCTCCCTCAGAAACACCACACCAGAGCCCACCAAAGGGAGGGCTACCTCTCCCACACTCACACCCTCGAAGCCGATCCACCAAAACTCCACATCCAGCTCTACTGTGATCTCCGGGCGAGGTGCAAAGCCTGTTCTCCTGAGTGCTGCAGCATGTGAGGGTCAGGGACACCTCTCCTATGCTTGTGACTCCTTTAGGGCCAAATCTCCTGTCCTCCATTAAAGTTGAGGGCAAAACTGAGGGGAGAGGAATCTCTCCCTTGCCAACACCACCTTAAAGCAGACAGAAGACAGGACTGTTCCTTTCACACTCACATCCTCAGCGCTGGCTCACCTACACCCACATGCTGGGTCAGCTGTAGTGTGCTGCCCAGGAGAGGGCAGGGACAGCTCTCCTGTTCTTGTGACCCCCATCCGGGTCAGACCTCCTGTCCTCCACTGGTGGAGAGGGCACAAGGGAGGGGAGGGGACCTCTCCCTGGCCAACACTATCACAAAGCTGACAAAAGGGCTGGCTTTCCCACACTCACACACTCAGGTCAGGCTCAGCCATAACCAACACATCCAGAGCCAGCTGTACTGTGCTCTCCAGGGGAGGTGCAGGGCCTGCTAATCTGAGGGCTGCACCTTGAGAGTGGCAGAGGCAGCTATCCTGCTCTTGTGACCCCATCCAGGACAGACCTTCTGTCCTCCACTGGTGGAGAGGGCAAAATTGGAGGGGAGGGGACCTCTCCCTGGCCAACACTACCTCAAAGCAGGACAAAAGGGAGGACTGGCTCTCCTACATTTACACCCTTGGGGCTGGCTCACCCATATCGCTTTATCCAGGGCCAGCTCTGATGTGTTGTGCAGGGGAGAAGCAGGGCCAGCTCTTCCAAGTCCAGCAGCCTGTGAGGGGCAGGGACAGCTCTCCTGCCCTGATGATCCCATCACAGACAGATCTCCTGTCCACAACTGATGCTGAGGGCAAAAGGAAGGGAATGGGATCTCTCCCTTCCCAACACCACCTCAAGCAAACAAGAGGAACAAAAGGTAAAAGAGGTCCTGCAGCAGGTATTCCATTGCACAGCTGGCCCCTGGGTTTGGAGAATTGGGGAAGGGGTAAAGATATTTACTTAACTCTATTTTCTTCCCATGAAGCACTGGCTGGTGCGTTCCCAGGACACACTTTGTGTAATAAGGTGTCGACTTGAATATATCAACCAGTGTGGCCAGGAAGGCTGCGAGGGGGAGGGAGGTGGGGCGGAGAAGTCACAAAGGTGTTGTGCTGCAGAGCTAGAAATTGGAAATGCAGGAATAATAAATCAAGTGGAGTTCTGTACAGAGCTCGCCTGTCCCCACTGCAGGGGCAGCCTCTGGGATCTGGAGTGACTCTGTTGCAATTGGGGTTGTTTTAGGCCAAGGTGGGAATGTTAAGTGTGGGAGATCTGTGGAATCTACTAAACATGGGTCTGTGGGTTGCACAGGATTTCTGCTACAGAGGCAGGCCACTGCATTTTGAGGATTAAAAAGGAGATGTGTAGTTAGGCTACCTTCTTCCCTCCACACACAGTGATCTGTGGGTTCCCAGAGAATGCATACTGGTGTTGGGGACAGGAACACATCAACTAGTGACAGAAGGAAAGTTAGAAGAGGAAGAATTACATGAGCCTCTCAGAGAGGAGAAGGGGGAGGGGGAGCTACAGCAGGAGCCACAGCAGGCATTCTCCCGCACAATTAGGATGGTGTCTATGGGATGGACTGGGAGAAATGGGGAGAAGTGATGGTCTACAGTTGGCCCACCTCTTTAGTGGCAGCAATGGCTCTTGGGTTCCCATGAAGTGTCTGCTGGATTTGAGGGCTGGTATAAAGCAACTAGTGTGGTGAGGATGGGTAGGAGGAGGAGATCTATTGGATCAAACAAATTAGGGACAGAGGGCTAAGGGACTACAGATGAGGCATAGCAAGGGGGGTTACCTAAGGTGCTCTGCCCTGACCATTGGGCCACTGGGTTTGGAGAAATGGAGGAAAGGTGAGGATCTGTACTTAAGGCATGACCCTGCCTCATTGGGACTCTGTGAGAGAAGGCAGAAGTGAAGATATTCACTTATTTTTACTGCAGACCAGTTATAATACCCAGTATGTTCCAAGGAAGTCTGTGGGAGTTGTTCCCTGGGACAAGGTAACTGATGAGGTCAGGGATGGGAGGAGGGGAAGAGATCTATTGAATCAAACAAATTAGGGACAGAGGGCTAAGGGACATGCAGCACGTGTTCTGCCACACAGGGTAGACACTGGATTTGGAGGGACAGGGGATCAAGTGGAGAACTGTGGTTAGCCAACCTGCTTTCCTACAGCAGTGGTCTGAAGCTGTGAGGAGTGAGGGGGGGGGGTCTCCTAAAGCTAGGGCTCAGACAGGGCAATTGGGGGAAGGTTGTTAAGAGGTTGGTTAGGATCTTTTAGGGGATCCACCCGAGATGTAGACTGACAGGGAACTAGTCCCTGCAGCAGATTATCTATTGCAGAGTGGGGCCATTATGTTTGTAATAATGGAGGGAGAAGAGAAGCTCAGTACTTAAATCTATTTTCTCCTCTTAAAGCACTGGCTGGTGAGTTCCCAGAGATTGTCTTGTCTGTTGGACTGTAATAAAGGCACTAGCAGTGTACTGAGGTTGGGATTCCAATATTTGTGAGATCCACTACACACAAGTAGAGGAAGGTATAAATACCAGCTAAGGCCAGGTGACCAGCTGCAGAAACAAGAATTATAACTGACATAAGGGTTTCTGTCACATTTTGTTAACAATGTGTATTCAATATGTTGGTTACTCAGTAAGTTAGGAATCAATCTACTTCAACATCCAGCTATACTGCTCTTGAACATGTACCCAAAGGACGTTCCATCTTACCACAGGACACTTGTTCAACCATGCTCATTGTAGCTTTATTCATAATATCCAGGAACTAGAAACAACCTAGAAGTCCCTCAACAGAAAAATGGATAAAGGAAATGTGATACATAAACACAGTAACCCACTGAACAGAAAATCGAGCTGGTGCCTACATGAACCCTTCACTACTCCTACATTCCAGTCCCTGGTGTGGGAAGGTGTTCTGAATGCTACCAAAAAAGATCCATAACCCCTGAGTCACAAAAACCCTGACCTGTAATCTGTGCTGCCTGAAAAAATGTGCTAGGCCAGCAGTGGCACAGAACTTGTGGGGCAGTCAGTAAAAGTGTGATTTGACTTAAGGTCCACTCCATGAGAAAGAACTCATACCCAATACTGCTTGGGTAACAAAAAAACCAAAGACTGGAGCGCCCAGAGATCTAGGGTAAAACTAAACACTACTAGTCTTTTTTTTTTTTTTTAAGATTTCTTTATTTAACATATGAGAGCTCTATCTGTATATACCCCTGCATGCCAGAAGAGGGAGGGCATCAGGTTCCAGGATAGATACATGTGGTTGCTGGGAATTGAACTTAGAACCTCTGGAAGAGCAGACAGTGCTCTTAACTGCTAAGCCATCTCTCCAGCCCCCACACTACTAGTCTTAAAAAAATAAAATAAATAAAATAAAAAGTATCAACAAAACGACTAACGATCTTCTGCTGTACGCATACAAAGTGCCTTATTCAGTCATCATCAGAGAGGCTTCCTCCTGAGCCAATGAAACCAAATGCAGAAGCCCACAGCCAGACACTATGCAGAGTCTAAATGGGAGGTCTCCATCAAATCCCTCCCTTCAGAGCTCAGCGAACCCTGAGGCAGAAGGACTGAAGGATTGTGAGAACTGGGGGAGGGGTTACCCTCAACACACCAGGAGAACAAGGCCCTCTGAATCAACAAAGCAAGGTGCATTAGCTCAGAGACTGAAGCAGCAAGCACAGGGTTTTCATGGGTTTGCACCAGATCCTCTGCATAGATATTATAGTTTTTACTTGGTATTTTTATGGGACTCCTGACTGAGAATAAGTGGGTCTCTGAGTCTTGCACCTGCTCCTGGAACTTTTTCATGTTGGGTTGCTGTGTCCAACTTCAATTATGATAGTTTTTTGTTCTGTTTTGGTTCTTTAGGTTTTTTTTTTTTCTTTTTTTTTTTTTTTTTTTTTTTGATTTTTTTGAGACAGGGTTTCTCTGTGTATCTCTGGCTGTCCTGGACTCGCTTTGTAGACCAGGCTGGCCTCGAACTCACAGAGATCCGCCTGCCTCTGCCTCCCGAGTGCTGGGATTAAAGGCGTGCGCCACCACGCCCGGCTGGTTTTTTTTTTTTCAAGACAGGATTTCTCTGTGTATCCTTGACTGTCCTGGACTCACTCTGTAGACCAAGCTAGCCTTGAATTCACTAGCACGCCTGGCATTTACAGACAGCTGTGCACTGCCATGTGGGTGCTGGGATTTGAACCAGGGTTGATGGAAGAGCAGTCAGTGCTCTTAACCTCTGAACCATCTCTCCAGGCCCCAATTATGACAGTTTTTGCTTCATCTTATTATATTTTATTTTGTCACATTTGGTTGTTATCTCTTAGAAGCCTGTTTTTTCTTGTTCTTTTTTGTTTTGTTTACTGAGAGACACAAAGGGAGTGAATCTGGAGGGGAGGAAGGTGAAGAGGAACTGGAAGGAGATGAAGGAATGGAACTCTAATCAGGATATATTATATGAGAAAAGAATCTATCTTCAATAAAAGAGAAAAAAAGAAAGGGTTTGAACAGATATTTGTGTTTTCTTTCCTCAATTTATCACATAACGTAACATCAATTAAGAAAATATCAGTAGTTATCATATTTAAGTTTGAGATACTAAAATAATACCACCTTAAGGGATATTAGCACCTATTCTAAATTTATAATGGGATTTTAGTTGTAGAATGGATAGTTATGAGACGGGCATGGTGGCGCACGCCTTTAATCCCAGCACTCGGGAGGCAGAGGCAGGCGGATCTCTGTGAGTTCAAGGCCAGCCTGGTCTACAAAGTGAGACCAAGACAGTCAAAGATACACAGAGAAAACCTGTCTTGAAAAAAAAAAAGAAAAAAGAATGGATAGTTGTATCTATCATATACGTGAGATTATGAGTTGGTTAAATATACAATGTACTGCCGGGTGGTGGTGGCGCACGCCTTTAATCCCAGCACTCGGGAGGCAGAGGCAGGCGGATCTTTGTGAGTTCGAGGCCAGCCTGGTCTATAAAGCGAGTCCAGGACAGCCAGGGCTACATAGAGAAACCTTGTCTCGAAAAACCAAAAAAAAAAAAAAAAAATATATATATATATATATATAATATATATATATATATATATATATATATACACACAATGTATTTGTGATTGTGCATGAGATATAGCATGTTAGGTGATGGGTTGGTGTTAAGCATTCTAGATGTTGATTGGTCCTGTTTGTTGAATGTTACTTACTTTGTCTCTGATTGGTTAAATAAATGCTGAGGCCTGGAGATTGGGCAAAGACAGAGGTAAGCAGAACTAAGGTGTGCAGGCTTTTTCAGAGACAGAGAGCATCTTGGGAAGAAGGCTGGAGAGAAGCAAGGAGTAAACAAGGAGGACATGCCATGGGGATAGATTAAAAAAGATCCTTCCACATGGCCTGCAACATCGGCTTAGTGTGGAGAATAATATTCCAAAGGGGCATATGTATATATGGGGTCATATTTGGATAATAGAGTTATGAGCTAGCTTAGATGGGCTAGGATTGCACAACCCAGGCTTAGGCTTGTTAAGATCCACGTGGTGTCTGTGTGTATTCATTTATAGTGGTGGGTTAAGGACTAACACTGCCAACTGATTAAAGGTAATATAAATACTGGGTAAATAATTTAATTAGTTATTTTTTTCAACAGTTAGGTACAATTATGATCTGGTTATTCTTTCATTTGGAAATTAAGCATGAAATAAGGAGATATGATTTGGTGTCAAGTTGACATGGCGTGGATTTGTGATGGCTCTTCTTGGTTGTCAACATGACTACATCTTGAATTAACTAAAACTCAAAAATGCCTAGGCACACTGTAGAGAATTTTTTCTTAATTAAATCATTTGAAGTGAGAAGACCCATTTCTATTCTGGATCACTGAAAAGGGAAGATATGCCTTTAATCCAGATCTTTTGAGTTTGGAAAGTCTACCTTTAATTTGGGCAATAGCTTCTGCTGGCAGCCTATATAAAGGACTTGAAAGAAAGAAGCTTGGTCTTTCTCTGCTTGCAAGTCCATTCCATCATTGGCATTAAAGCCTACTTCTTCAGGATTCTGACATACTGAAAGCCAGCTGAGACATCCAGCCTCATGGACTAAACAATACTGAAAGCTTAGACTTCTGAGGGTAGACAGTCATTGTTGGAGTAGTTGGACCACAACCTGAGAGCCATTCTAATAAACTCCATACACATATATGTGTGTAGATGATGGATGGATAGATAGATAATTTTATAGTTTTCAGGTCTTAGGTTAAGTATTTAATTCATTTACATTTTTAATTTTTAAAATATTTGTATTTATTTTATGAGAATGTATACAATACATTTTTACTATATCCTCCCACTCTCCCTAAAAATGTTCCCCACACTCCCTCAAAACATCCCCCAACAAATATCACATCTTCCTTTTTGTTATTTATATACTTCTATTCTTGGTTTGAGATAAAGGCCCAATTTTACACTTCTGTATGTAACTACCCAGTCTTCCAAGCACCCATTACAGGAAACACTGTCTTTCCCATTGGCACCTGTATCCAAAGATAGACTCATGAACACATGGATTTACTTCTAGGATTTCTATTCTATTGGTTTGTGTTTCTAGTCTTATGACAGTAACAAGCTGTTTTAATTACTATAACTTTATCATGTAGTCTGAAGTAAAGAATTATGTGTTATGTCCAGCTATGTTCTTTTTGTTCAACCCTACCTTAGCTATTCTGGGCTTTTGTAGTACCATATCAATGTTAGAATTATTTTTTTCTATTTCTGTGAAAAATGAAATTGGAATATTTATATGGGTTGCAATGAGTTTGTAAATCACTTTAGATAGTGTGGACATCTTAATATTAATTCTTCCAACCCATGAATATGAAATCCATTTCAATTACTTATATCTTTTTTAAATTTTTTTTTTTTTTTGGTTTTTTCAAGACAGGGTTTCTCTGTTTAACAGCTCTGGCTGTCCTGGACTTGCTTGGTAGACCAGGCTGGCCTCGAACTCGCAAAGATCCGCCTGTCTCTGCCTCCCAAGTGCTGGGATTAAAGGTGTGTGCCACCACCGCCCGGCTTTCTTTAAATTTTTAATCTGTTTTACTAATGTACAGATCTTGAACCATTTTGGGTTAAATTTAACTAAGTATGTTATATAGTCTATAACTATTGTAAATGGGAATTGTAACATTCCATTTATTTCATTTACTTATACTTATAAACAATATGGTTCATAGTATATACATTGAGCCTAAAGAGTAAAACTTTACATCCTTTATTTAACTAGAAAATTAGTTCAACAGGTACTGAAAAATAACTAAATGATAGACATGGATTAAGCAATAAGGACACCATGACCAAAAAAGAATTCAATACATAGTCATGGTCTCGACAGCTGGGGATACCAACAAACAAAAATGTTCTATTTAATATTTTTCCTAAATTTTAAAAACCATATTTACTATGTGTTCAACTTTTTTAAATACTAAGATTTCTTAAGTGTATCTGTTACCACATAAGTATAATCAATGGTAACATTTTGTATACATTGCTGTGGCAGTCAACCACAGATCCAATCACCTTTGTCAATACCTAGGTATGAAATCATAGAAGAAATCAGTAATTTAAGGAGAAAAAAATCGTGCTTTCCTCTTCCATTTCAATAGTGTCTCTAGAACTGCTGTTACCCATTTGCCACTGTGCAGCACACATCCTCATGTGCATGCAGTGAGACTAACAAAATTATCTATCCCATAACTGTAGCATAAACACTGTGGTTTTTGTTTTATTTAAATAATTTATAACAGACATTTTTTTGAGAAATCTTCCCTTGTATATTGCATTATTTCTTAAAATGTGTATCCAGATCATTTCAATGTACTATGCCATGAAGTCAGCAATAAGAACACACATAGAATAAGCAACAAAGAGAGCAGTAGTATGTTCAACTTAGAATTAGTGTCTTTCCATTCCTTCTCTAACACCTAACAGAGGGGAAATGACAGATGACAACAGCCTCTTGACTTTCTCATTACATGTCATGATGTCCCGAGGTCATATTGAGGCATCATGCCATCCTGAACTGCCTCTTTTGCTCTCTCAATAGTTCCCAATTTTCTAAGATATCACCAGATTGATTTACAAAGTGGTCGTGTAAGATTACACACCTGCCAGCAATGGAGGAGTGTTTCCCTTTCTCCACATCCTCCCCACCAGGTGCTGTCACTTGAGTTTGTGGAATCTCAGAGTCGTCCTGAGTTGCATTTCCCTGATGATTAAGGATGCTGAGCATTTCTTCAAGTGTCTCTCGGCCATTAGATATTCCTCTTTAGTGAGCTCTTGGTTTACCTCTGTATCCCATTTTTGGATTGGATTGTTTGGTTTCTTGGTGTTTAGTTTCTTGAGTTCTTTGTATATTTGGATATTAGCCCTGTCGGATGTGGGGTTGGGGAAGATCTTTTCCCAATCTGTAGCCTACCATTTTGTTCTAATGACAGTGTCCTTTGCCTTACACAAGCTTTTCAGTTTCTTAAGGTCCTATTTACTGATTGTTGGTCTTAGACCCTGAGCTGTTGGTATTCTATTCAGGAAACTGTCTCCTGTGCCAATGAGTTCCAGGCTTTTCCCTGCTTTCTCTTCTATTAGATTTAGGGGGTCTTGTTTTATGTTGAGGTCTTTGATCCACCTGGACTTAAGTTTTATAGAGGGTAATAAATATGGGTCTACTTGCATACTTCTACATGTTGACATCCAGTTAGACAAGCACCAATCGTTGAAGATGCTCTCCTTTTTCCCTTGTATGGTTTTGGCTTCTTTCCAAAAATTAAGTGACCGTAGGTGTGTGGTTTTATATCTGGGTCTTCAATTCGATTCCGACCAACTGGTCTATTTCTATGCCAGTACCATGCTGTTTGTATTACTGTTGCTCTGTAGTACAGTTTGAAATCAGAGATGGTGATACCTCCAGATGTTCTTGTATTATACAGGATTGTTTTAGCTATTCTGGGTTTTTTTTTTTTTTGGTTTTCCATATGAAGTTGAGAATTGTTCTTTCAAGGTCTGTAGAGAATTGTGTTGGTATTTTGATAGGAAGTGCATTAAATCTACATATTGCTTTTGGTAAGATGGTCATTTTTATTGTTAATCCTACCTATCCATGAGCATGGGAGATCTTTCTATCTTCTGATATCTTCAATTTCTTTCTTCAGGGACTTGGAGTTCTTGTCATACAGGTCTTTCACCTCCTTGGTTAGAGTTACCCCCAGGTATTTTATATTATTTGTGGCTATTGTGATGAGTGTTGTTTCCCTAACTTCTTTCTCTGCCCATTTATTTTCTGTGTAAAGAAGGGCTACTGATTTTTTAGAATTAATTTTGCATCCAGCCACCTTGCTGAAGTTTATCCACTGTAGGAGCTCTCTGGTGGAATTTTTGGGGTCACTTATGTATACTATCATATCATCTGCAAATAAGGATACTTTGACTTCTTCCTTTCCAATTTGTATCACCTTGATCTCCTTTAGTTGCTTGATCTCCTATTGCTCTAGCTAGAACTTCAAGTACTGTGTTGAAGAGATACAGAGAGAGTAGGTAACCTTGCCTTGTCCCAGATTTTAGTGGAAATGCTTTAAGTTTCTCTCCATTTGATGTTGGCTATTGGCTTGCTGTATATTGCCTTTATTATGTTTAGATATGGTCCTTGTATGCCTGATCTCTTCAAGACTTTTTTGTTGTTGTTGTTTTTCAAGACAGGGTTTCTCTGTGTATCCTTGGCTGTCCTGGACTCACTCTGTAGACCCTTGAACTCACAGATATCTGCCTGCCTCTGCCTCCCGAGTGCTGGGATTAACGGCATGTGCCACCACACCCGATAGGTGTGTTGGATTTTGTCAAATGCTTTTTTTTGCATCTAATGAGATGATCACGTGTTTTTTTCCTTTCAGTTTATGTGGTGGATTATGTTCATGGATTTTTGAGTGTTGAACCACCCCTGCATCCCTAGGATGAAATCTATTTGATCATGGTGTATGATACTTTCGATATGTTCTTTCATTCTGTTTGCAAGTATTTTATTGAGTATCTTTCCATCTATGTTCATAAGGGAGATTAGTCTGAAATTCTTTCTTTGTTGGATCTTTGTGTGGTTTAGGTATCAAGGCGGCTGTGGCCTCACAGAATAAGTTTGGCAGTGTTCCTTCTGTTTCTATTTTGTGGAAGAATTTGAGGAGTATCAGTATTAGCTCTTCTTTGAAGGTCTGGTAGAATTCTATGCTGAAACCATCTGGCCCTGAGCTTTTTTTGGTTGGGAGATTTTTAATAACTGCTTCTATTTCCTTAGGGGTTATAGGACTGTTTATTTACCTGATCTTGGTTTAACTTTGGTACATGGAAGCTATAAAGAAAATTGTCCACTTTGTTTAGGTTTTCCAATTTTGTGTAGTACAGGCTTTTGAAGTAAGACCTAATGATTCTTTGGATTTCCTCGGTGTCTGTTGTTATTTCCTCCTTTTCATTTCTGACTTTGTTGATTTGGATATTTTCCCTCTGCCTTTTAGTTAGTTTGGCTAAGGGTTTGTCTATTTTGTTGATTTTCTCGAAGAACCAGCTCTTGGTTTCATTGATTCTATTGTTCTCTTTGTTTCTAATATATCGACTTCAGCCCTGAGTTTGATTATTTCCTGCCATCTACTCTTCTTCGATGTGTTTGCTTCTTTTTGTTCTAGAACTTCCAGGTGTGCTTTTTTTTTTTTCCCCCAGACAGGGTTCCTTTGTATAACCACTCTGGCTGTCCTGGACTCACTTTTTAGACCAGGCTGGCCTTGAACTCACAGAGATCCGCCTGCCTCTGCCTCCCTAGTGCTGGGATTAAAGGCGTGCTTTTAAATTGCCAGTATGGGAACTATACAATTTCTTTTTGAAGGCGCTTAGTGAACTTTCCTCTTAGCACTGCTTTAAATGTGTCCCATAAGTTTGGGTATGTTGTGCCTTTGTTTTCATTCAATTATAAAAAGACTTTAATTTCCTTTTTTTTTTTTAATTTCTTCCCTGACCAAGAGATCATTCAGTAGAGAGTTGTTCAGTTTCCATGAGTTTGCAGGCTTTCTGTTGTTTCTGTTATTGTTGAAGACCAGCTTTATTTCATGGTGGTCTGATAAAATACAAGGGGTTATTTCAATTTTCTTGTATCTATTGAGGCTTGTTTTGTGACTGACTATATGGTCAATTTTGGAGAAGGTTCCATGAGGTGCTGAGAAAAAAAAAAAAGTATGTTCTTTTGTGTTTCACAATGTTCTGTAGATATCAGGTCCATTTGATTCACGACGTCTGTTAGCTTCATTATTTCTCTGTTTGGTTTCTGTATCCTTGATCTGTCCAGTGGTGAGAGCAGTGTGTTAAAGTCTCCCACTATTAATATGTGGAGTTCAATGTGGGATTTGAGCTCTAGAAGTGTTTCTTTTACAAATGTGGGTACCCTTGTATTTGGGGCACAGATATTCAGCACTGAGATTTCATCTTGGTGGATTTTTCCTTTGATGAGTATGTAGTGTCCTTCCCTATCTCTTCTGATTAACACTGGTTGAAGTCCATATTAATAGATACTAGAATGCTGCTCCAGCTTGCTTCTTGGATCCTTTTGCTTGGAATATCTCTTTCGAGCCCTTTACTTGGAGATAATGTCTATCTTTTTTAATGAGGTGTGCTTCTTGTAAGCAGCAGAATTTGTTTTTATATTATTTCTATCTCAATCTATTTGCTTTCCTTTAACAAATCTTGTAATTATTTTTTAAATAATTGGTATAGTGTGACCCTTACAGAGGAAATAACTGAGTCTTTAGATTTAATCTTTATATCTGATTCCAAAAGAATTGCAAAGGCTGACTTAAAACACTAAAATTCCAGCACCCATATGGCAACTCACAACTGTCTGCAGCCCCAAGATCTGACACCTTCACACAGACATGTATGCAGACAAAGTGCCAATGCACACAAAATAAAAATATATTAAAAATAAAAAAGAAATAGTTACCTTATTGCTCTAGTTCATACTCCAAGTAGTATATTAAATAGGTATGGGGTGGACATCCGTCTCTTGCTGCTGACTGAAGTGAAAACTCTTTTGAGATTCTGTCCATTTTAGGATGATGTTGGCTATGGGTTGCTATAAATCACCTTTGCTACACTGAGGTATGTCCCTCGTATACCTGGTCTCTCCAGGACTTTTATCATGAAAGTATGGTTGGGTTTTTACTAAGAAGCCTTTTTGCATCTACTGAGATGATCATCTGGATTATCTTTCAGTCTGTGCAGTCGACTCTGTGTTTATTGATCAACATGATGAACAATCCCTGGGTTGCTGGGATGAAGTCACTTTATCATGGTGGATAATCTTTCTCATGATTATCAGGCTTAAATCAGGCTGCAAGAATTTTGTTAAGAATTTTGCACCTGCCAGGCATGGTGGCGCACACCTTTAATCCCATCACTCGGGAGGCAGAGACAGGCAGATCTCTGTGAGTTCAATGCCAGCTTGGTCTACAAAGTGAGTCCAGGGCAGCCAGGGCTACACAGAGAAACCCTGTCTCGAAGGAAAAAAAAAAAAGGATTTTGTACTATGTTCCTAAGGGATATTGGTCTATAATTCTATTTTGTTGAGTCTTTGTATGTTTTCTGGTATCAAGGAAACAGTGGGTTCATAAAAAGAATTAAGAAAGATTCCTTCAGTTTCTATTTCATTGAATAATATGCTGTTGGTTTTTCTTTGAAGGTCTGGTAGATTCTGTGCTAAATCCTTGTAGCCCTGGGCTTTTTTGGCTGGAAGATTTTTGTTGTTGTTGGAGATGGGGTTTTGTTTTGTTTTTCTGGGGCCATGGCTGTCCAGGAAGTAGTAGAGCAGGTTGGCCTCCGACTCACAGAGATCTGCCTCAGCCTCCCAAGTGCTGGGGTTTAAGGTACCCACCACTACTGTCTTGGTTGGGAGTTTTGGGGTTTTATTTGTTTTTGGTTTTGTTTTGTTTTTTGTTTGTTTGTTTTCAAGATAGGGTTTCTCTGTGTTACCTTGGCTATCCTGGAGCTCACTCTGTAGACCAGAATGACCTTGAACTCACAGAGATCCACCTGCCTCTGCCTCCCTAAGGCTGAGAATAAAGGCATATGCCACCAGCTGTGCACTGCCATAAGGGTGCTGGGATTTTAACCTGGGTCCTTTAGAAGTGTTCTTAACCACTGAGCTATATCTCCAGCCCTGGTTGGGAAATTTTTAATTACTACTTCAGTTTCTATAGGGGTTATGGATTTGTTTAAATTGTTTATTGCAATTTGATTTAACTTCAGTAGGTCACATATTAAAAAACAAAACAAGGCCGGGCGTGGTGGCGCACGCCTTTAATCCCAGCACTTGGGAGGCAGAGGCAGGCGGATCATTGTGAGTTTGAGGCCAGCCTGGTCTACAAAGTGAGTCCAGGACAGCCAGAGCTGTTACACAGAGAAACCCTGTCTGGGGGGGGGGGAACCCTCATCCATTTCACTTAGGTTTTCAAGTTTGTGGGAATACATATTTTAAAATATGTCCTTAATATTCCCTGAATTAACTCAGTGTATGCTATTATGTCCTCATAACTCCTTCAATTAACTCAGTGTCTGCCTTTTCATTTATAACTTTGTTAATTTGGTTACTCTCACTGTCTTCTGGTTGATTTGATTAAAGGTTTGTCGATCTTGTTTCTCTAAAAACAAACTCTTCATTTCATTGATATTTTGTATTGGTTCGTATTTGTTTCCATTTCATTGATTTCAACCCCAAGATTGATTATTTCTTAGGTTTGGGTATCATTTCTTCTTTTTTTCTACAGCTTTCAAGTGTTTCATTAAGTTATTAAAGAGATCTCTCTGGGTTTTTATTTAGGCACTTGGTGCTATGAACTTTCCTCTTAGAACTGCCTTCATTGTGTCCCATAGATTTGGGTATGTTGTATTTTAATTTTCATTTAATTCTTTAAAAAATTTTAATTTGGGCTGGAGAGATGGCTCAGAGGTTAAGAGCACTGGCTGCTCTTCCAGAGGTCCTGAGTTCAACTCCCAGCAACCACATGGTGGTTCACAACCATCTATAATGAGATCTGGTGCCCTCTTCTGGCCTGCAGGCATGTGAGCAGACGAAATACTGTATACATAATAAATAAATAAATCTTAAAAAAAAAAATTTTTAATTCGCGGGGCGGTGGTGGCGCACGCCTTTAATCCCAGCACTTGGGAGGCAGAGGCAGGCTTATCTTTGCGAGTTCGAGGCCAACCTGGTCTACAAAGTGAGTCCAGGACAGCCAGGGCTACACAAAGAAACCCTGTCTCGAAAATCCAAAAAAAAAAAAATGTTAATTTCCTTCTTGATTTCTGGCTTCGCCCAGAAATTGGAAACAGCCTAGATGTGTGTATTGGCTGGTTTTATGTCAACTTGACACAAGCTAGAGTTATCAAAAAGGAGAGATCATCAATTGAGAAATGCCTCCATAAGATCCAGCCATAGGCATTTTCTTAGTGATTTATCAGGGAAGGTCCAGACCATCGTGGGTGGGACCAGCCCTGGGCTGTGGTCCTGGGTTCTATAAGAAAGCAGGCTGAGCAAGCCAGTGAGCAGCACCCCTCCATGGCCTCTGCATCGGCTCCTGCCTCCAGGTTCCTGCCCTGCTTGAGTTCCTGTCCTGACCTCCTTCAATGGCGGACACTGATGTAGAAGTCTAAGTCAAAAAAACCCTTTCCTCCCCAAGTTGCTTTGGTCATGGTGTTTTCTCACAGCAATAGAGACCCTGACTAGAACAACATCCATCAACTGACGAATGGATAATGGAAAATGAAACGTTCCATTTTAAATGGAGTATCATTCACCTGTTAGAAAGATTAACTTTTCAGGTAAACGGATGTTACTAGAAACAATTACTCTGGGTGAAGTAACCCAGACCCCTTAAGGCAAAAAATGCATATTTTATATGTGGATGTTAGATTTTAAGTTTCAGATATGTGTGTTTCAATCAGAATAACCACAGAAGTTAGGTAAGGAACCAGGTAGAATAGAGGAATCTTCTGAGGAAAGGAAAATAGAATACAGTATTATAGAGAGATGAAGGATTAATATCAAAGTAATAAATATAAGTGTACAAATGAAAGAAAGCACTGAAATCTATAAAACAGCATGTTGAGTTTGGGGGAAATTTGACTAGAGAATGAGAAAATCTTTTTAAAAAATACATTAAACAGTTTTATATCTGAGAATTGGACCACATCACTTTTGCAAATTAAAAAGATTGTAAAGAGAGGGTTGGGGGCTGGAGAGATGGCTCGGCGGTTAAGAGCACTGCCTAGTGCTCTTCCAAAGGTCCTGAGTTCAATTCCCAGCAACCACATGGTGGCTCACAACCATCCACAATGTGATCTGGTGCCCTCTTCTGGAATGCAGGTGTACATGCAGATAGAGCACACATGCATAAAATAAATAATCTAAAAAAAAAAAAAAAGTAAAGAGAGGGTTAGAGTTGGAAAGTTTCTGCTCATCAAATTAAAAACAAGAGTTCTATTTATTTTTAAAAAATTAAAACCTTAATGCTGTCAAGCCACATTCCTTGTTCGCAGGTAGTGTAACATGTAAGTAACATGTAAGTAATGGCTTAAGATACTTTAGGAAAGAAAGGAACACACTTAACACCCTAAGCAACATGTGCTTCCAGATCAACGGCTGGACTTCATTAAAAGGAGATCCCAGTTCAGATTCCATGGTGGTTCCCTGATGACGACACAAATAAGAAGTCCTACGTTTCTCAGAGCCTGTTATCCACTCAGCACAATGTGTGGTCCTTTGTCCACCCTGGTGATGCATGTGTCCTCCCTATCTTCCCTGGAAGTATTTCAGAATGCTTCTCATTTACAAAATCACTTTTTTAAAGGAACATCATGAAAAAAAAAAGCAAGTATAAATAAAAGTTCACTTTTACTTACAATTTATGATTCATTTTTACTCTCACAAGGATAAAAGATAAACAAGTTTTCACATAAATAATAAAACTTACAAATGTGTATGACATTACTTTTACAATAGTTCAAACTGTGCTGGGACACTAGAATTACCGCTGTCTAAAAATGCACGTTATGTAAAATGGAGGATGAAAAACAGGTGACAAGTGTAACACATCTTTCTTATCTAAAAGTAGCTGTGTAAAACAACTGAAAGTAAACACAGAATGCAGCATTATGGAAACAATTTCCTAAACTGTGAACGAAGAGTTATATTAATGGGCCACCTTTTATCTCAGCACTTAGGAGGCAGAGCCAGGCGGATCTCTGTGTGTTTGAGGCCAGCCTGGTCTATAGAGTGACTCAAGGACAATCAGGGTTCTGTTACACAAAGAAACCCTGTCTAGAAAAAAAGAAAGAAAGAAAGTTGAGCAAGCAAGCAGGCTGAGCAAGTCAGTCAGCAGTGCCCTCCATGACTCAGCTCCTGAGTTGGTGGCCTGACTTCCTTCCATGACAAACTGTAACTTGGAAATGGAAACAAAATAAACCCTTTCTCCCCCAAGCTGCTTTTGATCATGGAGCTTTTATCACAGCAATACAAATCCTAACTAAGACAAGCTATTTACAAAATATAAGAATAAAAATACCTCTTTCAGCTTGACAAGAACATTTATAGTCCCTACTAGAGAGATGGTTCAGTGACTAAGAGGACGCACTACCCCTCTTCTAGTGTCCCAACACCATGTCAGGTAAAACTGTCTGTAACTTCCAGCTCCAAATAATCAGATACGTCTGGCCCTTGAGGGCACCCCACTCATGTACACACATATAAACATATACACATAAATTTACAATAAAATCTCTTAAAATAGGGGTTGGAAAGATGGCTCAGAGGTTAAGAGCACTGGCTGCCCTTCCACAGGTCCTGAGTTCAATTCCCAGTAACGACATGGTGGCTCATAACCATCTATAATGATATTTGGTGCCTTCTTCTAGCCTGGAGGCATTTATCTTTTCCTTTAATAAAAGTAACATGATTTTTTTTGTCTGAAATGACAAGAAGCACAACTTCCAGCAATATTCCACTTTCTGTCTTTCAGTATCATTTTCTTCTTTAGACACAGGGTCTCATGTATACCAGACCAGCCTCAAACTTGTTTACATGTCTGATCCCCCTCCTTTTACCTCATGTGTGTTAGGAAGTTGGCCCGTGCCACCAGGCAAAAGTTATGTAGTACCAGGGGTGGAACCAAGGGCCTCACAATCCATAAGCTGAGCTACATCCCCAGCCCTAATTTAAAGGAGGGTTCATCTTATAAAAATTTGAATCTACCCACACCCAAAATTCTTGGACAAAAAAAAATCTAAAGTATGGTGTAATATAACTAGTTAAAATTAAGTGTTCCTGCCGGGCGGTGGTGGCGCACGCCTTTAATCCCAGCACTTGGGAGGCAGAGGCAGGCGGATCTTTGTGAGTTCGAGGCCCGCCTGGTCTACAAAGCGAGTCCAGGACAGCCAGAGATATTCAGAGAAACCCTGTCTTGAAAAAACCAAAAAAAAAAAAAAATTAAGTGTTCCTGTACATATAGCAATCCTTACATATTTGTGTACTCCAAGTGCTGAAAGAGGAAGCCTCTCACTGGGCATCAAACACGACATAATACAGTGCTGAAGGAAGGGGCGCTGTAGCAGACCTGACGTCTTCACATCTCAGGGGTAAGAACAGCGGTCATACTGAGTCAAGCGTGCAGCTGCCAGCAGACTGCCTGGTGTCCCTGTCCAGCCCTGACCCTGCCTAAGCATCCTTCTCGCTGAGCTGCTGCGCCTGGGGATGAGGCTTATCATTGCTGAGGAAACAGCATCAACAAGGCCACTGGCAAGCTACTTCACTCACAATCCAGCAGGTGGCCCCGATTTAATCCATTGGCTCACAGTCACACACACCCAATACACAACACATGGGTGTCAAGGGAGGACTGATTGGGAAAGGAAAGGATTGAAGGGAGGAGAAGGGGTCAACAGCGGGTAATGAGGGGACTAACCAAATTACATCATATATATAATGACATCTATTGTCATATATAATTAGTGAATGCTAATAAAAACTTTAAAAAAATTAAGCTACATAGTACATATGTGGCGATTTAAATTGCTGTGAATGCCTAGGGTGTAGCACTGAAAGCAAAATTAATACTTAGAAAATCAGCTGGTAGGGGGCTGGAGAGATGGCTCAGTGGTTAAGAGCACTGGCTGCTCTTCCAAAGGTCATGAGTTCAATTCCCAGCAACCACATGGTGGCTCACAACCATCCATAATGAAATCTGGTGCCCTCTTCTGGCCTGCAGATATACCTGCAGACAGAACACTGTATACATAATAAATAAATCTTTAAAAAAAAAAGAAAATCAGCTGGTGAGCTTTTCCTTTTTAATAAATTACTTTATGGTGAAAAGTTATTTTTAGTTCTCTCTTCAAACTAAAGGAAAAGCAAACGTGGCCAGGGCGCTTACTAACCACCTAACCCCTGTCAACTGTGCAGAGGCTGAGACATCTGCAAGTAGCTTACAGTGAGCACCAGGTAAACACAGGAAGGGAAGCTCCTGGGTGAAAACTTGGGAGGATTAAACCTCTTAGGGAATTTCCCTCTTTGGGAAAGCAGAATGAAAAAGCATTGTATGAGACTACTGCTTGGGGCTGGAGAGGTGGCTCAGCAACCGGTTAAGAGCACTGGCTGTTCTTCCAAAGGATCCAGGTTCAAATCCCAGCACCCACATGGCAGTGCACAGCTGTCTGTAACTGCTGTCCCAGCCAGGGCTTGTTTCACAGAGAAACCCTGTCTGAAAAGAGAGAGACAGAGACAGAGACAGAGACAGAGACAGAGACAGAGACAGAGAGAGAGAGAGAGAGAGAGAGAGAGAGAGAAAGAGAGAATGCTGCTCATCATATTAACTAAACAAAATAGAGCAATGACAAAAATTAAGGTGAGGGTCATATTTCACCTGAGATCTGTGTTCCAGAACCCTCAAGGCTTTTGTATAAAACATAATACTAAGATGCAGTTATACTTAATTTCACAAATAATCACTACAAAGAAAATATTATCACTTTCTCATTCTAGGTAGCAGGTTCTGAACATTTGTTAAACTACATGTATTTTATACCTTTTGAAGTTGGTTTTGTCATAAAAACATGGTAGGACAAGACTCACCACCATCGTTGCCAGTTTCAAGGGTTAGGTTCTGTAGTCTCATGTGCATGTTGTAGAACAAGCTGAGAATTTTTATTTTATGAAATAAAACATGTACCTATTAAACAACACATTATTTCTCCTCATTCTCTCACCCTGGTAACCACCATTCTTTCTATACCATTCCCTGTTTACTCAGTTTATACTACATCATAAAAATACCCAAATCCTTACAAAAGGAACTACATACACAAAACTTTGAATTTGTACTTTAGTTGTTGGCTAAATACAATTGCATGAACTGATTCCTAAACTAAGATGGGACTAGTGGAAAGGGCTAAGAATTATCTTCAATATTTAGGCAGACCTAACCAAAAAAAATGTACTGTAAAATACACTGCATTATTTTCAATTTTCTGTGAATACCAAAAAAATTAGAGTTCTTACCAACAATACAACAACTAATATGATCTACTTATATGGAAAACTATATAACATAGGGACCAAGAATACTGGACTTAAAATAAGACTAAGTTTAACAATAGCCTAATGTACAGAAATAGAGTATTCATGGTTTCAATCTATTTTACAAAGAACTTCCACATATACCAAGTCATTTCACTAAAGCACAGTCCTTCCTGATACTAGTTTTCGTTATCTGGGCAACATAGAAAGAAACATCCACCATGTTGATCTCATAAGGTTGAACCAAGAAGAAACTATGAGATACTGAAAACATAATATAGACATTGTAAACATTGTGAAAGAGTTATTCAGTACTACAGATACATTGTCTAAAGAGAAATGTCAAATGTACTGTACTTTTGGTTCTGTTGCAGTTTTTTATTTTAAATATAGGTACTTGCTATGTACCTTAGGCTGAAATCACAATCCTCCTCCTCCTCAGCTCTCGGTCATGTGCTGCCATAACCAGTAAAAATGTATAAATTGTTTCTAATCAAGGAATAGCTCAAACAGTGCTCCACATGCAACTTTTCAGTAAATACTGTCATATACTCTACATGAGCCCTGAAGAGACAGCAGAAGTCCCTCTACCACTTGGACACAGGCAGGCAAACTGGAGTGTGCCTCTCCAGCAGCAGATTGCTGGCGGAGCACCTGTGAGGCATTGGGCTCAGCTCCACACACCACAATCAAAGCAGAATCGCTGCCTAACCTGCTAATACAAAGACTTATTCAGTGAACATTACAAAACTATGAGCACATGTGAGAGTCTTACAAATTAATAATAACAGAGCAAAACTATCTCCTAAGACGCCGTGAAGCTACAGAACTGCTCAGGAGCACAGTGCCACGGCACACGCCTGTATCCCCAGCACTTTTAGGAGCCTAAGCATGGCTTAAATCCATCACTTCAAAACTAGCCTGGACGAAATACTTATCTGTCTGAAAAAAAGCAACAGAAACCCAGGTGGTGTCAGTGCACACCTTTAATCTCAGCACTTGGGAGGCAGACGCAGGTCTGCAGAGCAAGTTCCAGGAACAGCCAGTACAATTACACAAAGAAACTCTGTCTCAAAAAAAAACCCACCAAAACCAATAGAAATAAAGTTAGATCTTTTCTTTCTTCCTTCTTCTTTTTTTGGGAGGGGATAGGTTAGTTGTTGCTGATGCTTTTTGAGACAGGGTTTCTCTATGCATTCATAGCTGTCGTAGAACTCACTCTGTAGACCAGGCTGGCCTTGAACTCACAGACATCAGCCTCCCTCTGCTTCCCAAATGCTTGGGATTAAAGGTATACACCACCTGGCTAAGTTAGTTTATTTTAAATTGTGTCACTATGCCACATCTAAAACTTCTATATGAAAAAAAGATGTGTAGAACCTGGATGGATCCTGTAACCCATCAAAAGGTTGAAACGATAAACCAGAATCTAAAACAAGCAGAAAAAGACTGAAACGTGAACAAGATCCACTCACACAGGACCACTAAAAAGGAAGATGGTTGCTGGATTTTGGTCGTTGTAGGTTTTGCTGAGATACCAAAAGTATAAATAAATATCTAGACTGAATCAATGAAGTGTTATCCTAAATTAAGAAATCAGAACAGCTGGGTGTGGTGGCGCACGTCTTTAATCCCAGCACTCAGGAGGCAGAGGAAGGTGGATCTCTGTGAGTTTGAGGCCAGCCTGGTCTACAGAGTGAGTCCAGGACTGCCAGAGCTGTTACAAAGAGAAACCCTGTCTCAAAAAAAAGAAAAGAAAAGAAAAAAGAAATCAGGGCAGACACTTCTGTGAGAGGAAATAAAGTGGCTACCTTTGGCCATTTGGGATTGAGGAGTCGGGCTCTGACCGCATCGTCCAACGCCTTGTGGTACTGCTGGGTTTTCATGTAGGCTGCAGACCTATTGCTATATAAGATGCAGTTCTGAGGGTCAACCGCCAGGGCTTCGTTATACAAAACAATAGCAGTGTGGAAGTCTCCATCATGACAGGCCTGGTTACTCTGGCGAACTTTCTCAACAAATTCGGCTTTGCTCAGTGCTGGATCATCAGGACTTCTCTGAACAACAGTCTTAGCACCAAAGAGAGGAATCTACAAACAAAGAAATTATTATAAGTTCCAATAGTCCACACAGATTCCGAAGACCTCAGGTTGATGTCGGGTACCCTCCTTGCTATCTCTCCACTTAATTCATTGTGGCAAGGTCTCTTTCTGAATCTGGGGTTCACCAATCCTGACTTTTGTCCTAAACAATAAGGACAGCTAACTGTCCCTGGAATAGACACATACAGGTGGGAGACACAGCTCAGTGGATCACACACTTGCCATGGAGTACGAAGGCTGGAGCTTGGATCTCTAACATGGTGTAAACCCCGACAGGTATGGTAGCTACTCATAATCTTCATGCTCAGGAGACACAGACAGGATCCCCAGAGCAAGCTGGATAAACAGAGAACCAGAATTGGTTTTTAAGATGTGGTGTCTCTAGTCTTGGTTGACCTGAAACTCAGCTCACTATGTAGACCAAGCAGGATATGACCTCACAGAGATCCTCCTGCCTTTGCCTCTGCCTCCTGCATGCTGGGATTAAAGGTGAACCACACCTCCAGCAGGATGTCCTGTTCTGGAAGTGTGTGTGTGCTCTTCCTATTTTATAGGGGCTACAATTAAAAGGCTGCACTGAGATGCAGAGACTGAAACTGTGGAAACTATGGCAACCTTGAAAACTTTGAACTAAATGCATTCTGCACCAGGAGTGGTGGCGCACGCCTTTAATCCCAGTGCTCGGTAGGTAGAGGCAGGCGGATCTCTGTGAGTTCAAGGCCAGCCTGGTCTACAGAGTGAGTCCAGGATAGTCAAGGATACACAGAGAAATCCTGACTCAAAAAACCAAAAAAAAAAAAAATGCATTTTACAGTATGATATGCACTAGTGAAGGACCCTAGGGGAACCCCTAATTAAAAACCTCAAAGCAGGGCTGAAGAGATGGCTCAGTGGTTAAGAGCACTGACTACTTTTCCAGAGGACCAAGGTTCAATTCCCAGCACCCACATGGCAGCTCACAACTGTCTGCAACTCCAAGATTTGACACCCTCACAGAGACATGCAGGCAAAACACACATGCACATAAAATAAAAAATCATTAAAAAAAAATACCGGCCAGGCATGGTGGTGCACACCTTTAATCCCAGAACTCAAAAGGTAGAGGCAGGTGGATCTCTGTGACTTCAAGGCCAGCCTGCTCTACAAAGTGAGTCCAGGACAGTCAGGCAGAGCTACACAGAGAACCCTGTCTCAAAAAACCAAAAATTAAAATATTTTTTAAAAATTAAAAATTTTAAAAACCTCAAAGGACTCTGGGTAACCCAAAAAGGCTTACCTATGGGCCAGGCTGACTCCATAGCAGGCTTCAGTTTCTTGTTAAAATTAACCAGGCCTATGTCTACACTTCTCAGAAATGAGCTCAGCAATCACTGGAGAAACAGTGGACAGCCAAGCAGAGGTGGGCTGGCCATCTGGCCTGAGAAAGATAAGGTTGCAGGGTTGCTCAAGGTTGCATGACTGCTGGTTTGAATAACCCTCTAGTCTTATGATAAACTCATGAATTCTGGCTAAAGATTCCTAGCACTTTTGCTTGCACCCAAGATTTTGTTTGGTTTTGTTTAAATGCTCCAATTATATTAAAGATTACTTAACCTTTCCTGGAATTTTCCCTGAACAGCTTTAAAAAGCCAGAGTATCTTTGTTCGGAGTTGCCATTTTGCTTGAATGGTGGTCCCTGCATGCTGCATTTCTGCAGAATAAACTCTTTGTTGATTGCTATTTGAGTGCAGGGTGTTTTCTTCAGCAAGTTCCAGACATTAACATTAGGAACCTATGAGGACCAAGGAGTAGAATGTGGTGGTTGGAATGAGACTGTCCCCTATAGGCTCATGTATTTGAACTGTGTCCCTGATGGTTACACTGTTTTGGGACCATCCAGGAGATCCAGCTTTCCCAGAGAAGTACATCACTATGAGAGTCTGAGGTTTCAAAGTCTCATGCCATTTTGAGCGTTCTCTTTTCCTCTGCTTTGTGCTTGTGATTCAAGATGTAAGTTCTCAGCATCCTGCTTCAGTCTCCAGGCCTACTGCTAGCCGGATCTTACTTATCCTTTGGAGCCATAAGCCAAAATGAACTTTCTGAAGGTCGCCTTGGCCATGGTGGTTTTTTTTTTTTTTTTTTCACAGAAAAGTAACGGAAACAGTTGACAATAGCAGCTCTGTCCATGGTGACACTCGAAGACTCTTGATCTTACACTGTCTTCCTCAATTTCCTCCTTTACTGATTAGAATTTTACCTAGAGACATCTTTTACTTCCTTGACTAGAGTAGGCTTAGACTAGGTCATTCTTTCCTTCGTTCTTTTTCCATTTTTCTTCTCCTTTTTGAAGTTTCTGTGAACAGAATTGTTTCCCTGATTTCCTTTTTAGATAGCTCAAAATTGGTATTCAGAAACGTTCCTGGTTTTGTAGGCAAACTTCATATCCTGATACCTGACTGAACAACTCATCAGGTCAAAAAGTCTTTTAGTGACTCTACTAGAGTTACAGTCATGGAGGCAAGGAGTCGCACCATCTGCAAACAGGGACAATTTAACTTCTTTCTTTCCACAAGAGCTTCAATGGCTACCCATCCCTAGGAATGGTGCCACACGAGGCCACTGCTGCTCTCTGCTGCTGGCCGATCTGACACAACAGTTGTAGCCAGGTCAGCCTCGGTGAGTGGGACTCCATGTTACTGACCCCATCCAAAACCTTCATCACTGCCACCATGGCCACTTTGTTCATGGGCCCACTGGCAATGACAGTGACAGCCATGGGAGAGGATGACCATCACAGAACATGTCATCCTATCTGCTTGATCACTGAACTCCTCCCCTACAGAAGTCACACTTCAATGAGAATTTACATGGGACACAAATATCTTCACATCCTTTGCCCATCTGGAGAGATCTAGACACATCCTTCTTCCCCAAAAGTCTGTCCAAGCATGCTCTTTCTAACTCCCTGACCAGAGCCTGTGAATCAGTACTAATCATACATCTGGTGTTTCTCCGTCCAAGCAGAATGTGCAACTATGTGCACTGCCTGAAGTTCCGCACACTGTGAACTTTCCCTGTGGTGGGGCTAGTGATAGCACTTAGCAGCATAGGGATCTTGGAACAGCAGAAGCCTGGCCTCTCAGGTAAAAGATTTACATCTGGACGTGGCATGCCTTTAAACCCCATCAAGAGCAGATGACATCATTGATCACACACTGTGTGGAGGGGCGTGCTTTTGAAAGCCTGCCAGGAACTATGGCAATGAAATGCTGGAATTCACACGGAGATCATTGCAACACATTAAGACACAAGGGATTTAAAATCGGAAGTCCTAGCTCTCCTTCTTCCTTATGTCTCTCTGCCAACACATGTCAAGACCTCACCAGGCTCTGCTATTCATCACTATTTCATGCTGACAAAGGCAGACCCTCCCTGGTGCTCCTGAACACTGAAAAGGAGAAATATCTCCCCTTGGAACTTTAGAGCATCGGACTGGCCAAAATGTCAGAACTGAGCCCCTCAGATAGGTGAGCAAGCAGCAGAGTTAGAAACAGTTTGGAGGGGCTTCCAATCGTGAATTATTTGGGCCTAGGGCCACGGAGGTAAGTCTTGACTGATTAAAAGATCATTCTACTTCAGTGGTGAGAACAGATTAAATATATAAAGTGGTCTTAAGGTCTGACGAGTAAGACTCATAGACTTTAAGATTGAAAGACTTATTGAAAACCAGCCCATCCATACGGATCCATGCCAGAAGAATTAACCTGAGAGAATATCCTTTCAGGAAACTTTAGGTTAGTGTTAAGTGTTTGTTTTATAGGCATTAGGGTGTTTTAGATATTAGGTTTTGGAGTTAGGGTTTGGGTTTTAGGATTTAGGATTTAGGAACTTTATAGGTATTGTTAAGTATTAATAAATATCTAAATAAAAATTTGTTACAGTTCCCTCCTCCAAAGTCTTTCACAGTTGTCCCAGAAAAGGGCTACAATGCTGCGCCTGTCCACTTCCAGGTGATGCTCAGAGTGTGAGTATGTTGGCTCGAAAGAGAATAGCTCCCATACACTCATGTATTTAAATGCTGGGTCCCCAGCTGGTAAAACTGTTTGGGAAGGATTAGGAGGTGTGGTTTTGTTGGAGGAGGTGTGCTAATGGGAGTGGGCTTTGAGGTTTTAAAAGCCCATGCTATTCCCAGTAAGTTGTCTCTCTACCTCATGCTTGTGAATCAGATGGAAGGGCTCACCTGCTGCTCTAATGCCGTGCCTGTCTATCTGCTCTCATGGTCATGGACCCTATCTATTATGAGTCCATGAGTCTGTGTTTCAGGAACCATGAGCCCCAAATTAAATGCTTTGTTTTATAAAGTGCTTTAGGTATGGTGCTTTGTCATAGGAATCAAAAAGTGACTAAGACAGTGCAGAACCAAAAATAAGAGGCCCTTGTCTTCTCTTCCTCAGTTAACTGATCATACAGCACACTCCATTAGGCCATAGCTGCATGCTTAGAGGCAGAAGTCATTGTAATTAGAATAGAAACCATAAGCATTTGGTTATCTTCATGTAACTTGCTTGTGCCCTCAGGACCTGATGACACATGATACTGTAATCATTTGATAATGTCCAACTTTATGGCTTGGTTAGTCAGATAATATAGCTCATGAGGGGAAGCACACAGGTCACATGCTAACTTGGTTCCCGCTGTCAAATGTTCAGTTTCCACTAAGGCCCAATAGCACGCCAACAGCTGTTTCACAACAAGAGAACATCCTTTTGCCATTGATGGTAGAGCCAAGATCCCAAGGGTCTCTCCACTGTAATTCACCTAAAGGGACCTGCCAGAGATGTCAACCAGGATCCTTATCTGCAACTGATACATCTGTCAAATACCATCAGGTCTGCTGGGTCATATGGTCCAAGTAGTAGAACAACCTAGATACAGCCTAGGCCCATTGAAGAGCCTTCTCCTGCTCCATTCAAAGCTAGCAGCTTTCTGAGTCATCTGATATATGGCTAACATCCCAGGTGAGGAATGTGCTGTCTCCAGAATCCAAACAGCCTGAATAAGCATTGTGCTTTTTCCATGGGACTAGGTATGACAAGATGCAACAGCTTACCCTTCACCTCAAAAGGAGTATGTTTGCATGCCCCACACCACTGGACTCCTAAAAATTTCACTGAGGCACAAGGCACTTGAGTGTCAGTTACATTTATTTCCTATCCTCTTGTCTTAATAAATATTCTGGGGCTGGAGAGATGGCTCAGAGGTTAAGAGCACTGACTGCTCTTCCAGAGGTCCTGAGTTCAATTCCCAGCAACCACATGGTGGCTTACAACCATCTATAATGAAATTTGGTGTCCTCTTCTGGCCTTTAGGCATACCTGCAGACGGAACATTGTATATGTAAAAAATAAATCTTTTTAAAAAATAAAATAATATTCCATTGCTGTGAAGAGACACCATGACCACAGCACATTTAATAGGAGCTAGTGTACAGGTTCAGAGGTTTAGTCCATTATCATCATGACAGGAAGCATGTTGGCGTGCAGGCAGACACAGTGATGGGGAAGAATTGTGCATCCAGATTAGAAGGCAACAGAGGAGAGACACTGGGTCTAGCTTGAGCATTTGAAACCTCAAAGACCACCCCAAATGACACACTTCCTTCAACAAGCCCATCCCTATTCTAATAAGGCCACACCTCCTAATAGTGCCACTCCCTGGGGACCATGCATTCAAATCTATGAGTCTATGGGGGCCATCTTATTCAAGCCACATCTCCAATATGCATATGCATTACCAGGAAGGCCAAAATGGCTGCTACTTCAATTGAAGTAATATGCTTTCCCAGTGAGAAATCACTCCATACACTTGGAGACTCTGAAGGAAGGAAAAGCTATTTACTAAAAATAGCCAGAACAAATGGAGCTAATTCCCAAATAAGTTGGCGTCAAATAGAAAATTTTACTAACTTAAATGCAACTGGTCACCTTGCCCATCTGACAGAATTATGCTTTTCTCTAGAAGAGAACTGGGGAGCCAGGTGTGGTGGCACACATCTTTAATCCCAGCACTTGGAAGGCAGAGGCAGGAGGATCTCTGTGAGTTCAAGGCCAGTCTGGTCTACAGAGTGAGTCCAGGACAGCCAGGGATGATACAGAGAAACCCTGTCTCAGAGAGAGAGAGAGGGCATGCACAAGCGAGCTGGTGGCCGCCAGGACCTAGCATTTGTTATGGCTCTGCACTGACCCCTTGAGCATGTCAGAGTCATGTTCTTTGGGGATGAGTCCAGTAGCTGGTCAATTTTAGGGAACAAACATTTACATCCTAGCACTGTAAATTTGCTTATCTCTAACAGGCCTGGTCAGCATACTACTTATCTTTGGAGTATTTGGAGGGCAGCACCTCCTTAACTACAATTCTAACTTGTGTGATTTTTGTCTCCTAAGCTGATCTTTTTCTTTTTGGTTTTTCGAGACAGGGTTTCTCTGTGGAATAGCCCTGACTATCCTGGACTCACTCTGTAGACCAGGCTGGCCTCCAACTCACAGTGATCCTCCTGCCTCTGCCTCCCCAGTGCTGGGATTAAAGGCGTGTCCCACCACGCCCGGCTAGCTGATCTATGACCAGCCCTTTATAATGTGATTCTGTGGCTTTGGGTTTCTTCTGTGTCACTACTTCCTGTGCTCTTGATTCAGTCAGCATCACGTGTCAATGCAGTGGGGTGCCATGATATCTTCTGGAAGAGAAGGATGATCAAGATTCCTTCAAACTCATGACACAGGGCTGGAGATTTAATATCCCTTGATATAAATCAATGAATGTGTACTGGCGGCCTCACCAGCTGAAAGCAGATTGCTTCTGTGGCCTCATGGACAGGACAGACACTGACAAAAGGCACTTGCTAGATCAGTAACTGAAGATCATGGACCAGAAGGTGTGCTCATTTGTTCAGGTAAGGATGCCACATCCAGTACAGCACCTGAAATTGCAGTCACTAACTGGTTAGGTTTTCAACAGTCAATTGTCAGGATCCACCTGTGTTCTGCAAAGGCCAAACAAAAGAATTAAAGGAAACTGTGCTAAGAACCACTTCCAGTACTTGACGGCACTAACTGCTTTCATATCTCAGAGACCCTCGTTCTGATCCTAGAGAACTACTTTTAGTTCACGTCTTTCTTTGGTAGAGGCAACACCAGAGAACCAACGCTGGGACTTTGTAACCAAGGATAGAAATATATGGAAAGACCTTAACAGCCTGAGGACTTTGAACCCCCAGATTCTAAAGTGTTTATTTCACCTAAGGAGGTAATCTCTCCACCCCCACCTACAGCCCTAGAAGCATTGCCCTCTCCACCTTAGCCTAAGATAATCAATCCTAATTGTAGAACCAACAATGATCTTCCCTGAAAGAGGTATTTGACAATAGTGATGTCCTTCAGTGTCCACTAATTGTTGCCTTTAGACCTATAACCAGACTTAAGTAAGCAGGCTCTTACAAGAGAGATAGAACGTGTAATCTAAAAAGAAGTTATCTATACCAGCCATGGTGGTACATGCTTTTAATTCCAGCACTCAAGTCAGATCTCTGTGAGTTCAAGGTCAGCCTGGTCTACTAATGAGTTCCAGGACAGTCAAGGCTATTACACAGCAATGACAGAATGGCCGATTCATAATGGGCACCACAGGCAGTGTATTGTGTACATGGTCTGACACAGGGCCCTTTGGTACTGGCTATTTTCCAGTAACAAAATAGATAAGAAACTTCCATTAGTATTTGATCTGTATAGGCAGAAAAACATTAGAACAAGTAAAAGAAGGGCCCCACTGGATTACAGCAATACGGAATTAAAGGACTGTCAACCAATTTTCAGACTTCAACCAATTTGTAGACCCATAACCCCTTGATGAAGGGAAGGCCAGGTACTTTTGAGGACTCTGTCAGGGCTTCTCCATAAACAGACACAGACAGTAAAAATGGGCTCCCTGAGATAATAGTTTCTCGTTTCAGAAGACATTTTGAGAAAAACATGACGAGCAGGTATCTCAACAAAGCCAAACAGGAGGAAGGGACCGTACAGTGCTTTTAAGAAGAAAATGCCCAAACCAGTGTGGGTTCAGCAAACTCCAGGCTCGGGTTCTTCCCATTCAGAAGGCATGAAGGCGTTATTACTTTCTCTCTCTCCAGCTTGGTCTCTTATCTTTGCCAGACATTCCATTATTTGTCCATGACAGGGAACGAGCTTGGTGATCCCCAGACCAGCACCCCCACTGCAGTACATTGGGGGAAAAGAAACAATCAGACTTTCCAAAACCTATTGGATATGACTTTCAGGAGACCAAAAAGAACACTGTGGCCCCCCAGTTAAGGTAAGGGCTCGAGGGAGTCAGGTAAGAGATGCTGTCTGTGACAGTGGGCCTTGGAACACCCTGCGGTTACTTCCCCAGGTCCATAATGTAAACCTGGGGTGAATGTACTTAAAAGTTGGCAGAATCCCTACAGCAGTGATAGAAAAGAACCCAAATATAAATTAAGTGAAAGTATTTAAGGGCTTTTAAGAAGAAAATTTCTCACTTGTACTGATATTTTAACATATATATGCATTATCTGGTTTTTTTTTTTTTTTTGGTTTTTCGAGACAGGGTTTCTCTGTATAACAGCTCTGGCTGTCCTAGACTCACTTTGTAGACCAGGCTGGCCTCGAACTCACAGAGATCCACCTACCTCTGCCTCCCAAGTGCTGGGATTAAAGGCGTGCGCCACCAACGCCCGGCTGCATTATCTGGTTTTTACAAATATGAAAATGTCTCAAAGTCATTCTAAAAATAAAACATAGCTTACCTTTTTTCTGAGACATGGTCTTACTACATAGCACCAGCTGGTCTGAACTTGCTACATAGACCAGGCCGCTGTCAAACTCACAAACGATCCATCTGCCTCTCAGGTGCTGCAGTTAGGGGCCTGCACCTGCAGCCACGCTGTCCATTATCATACACTAAATTACATAATCTGATAGTGAGATAATAGAATAATCTAAGAGAATCTGGCTGAGAACACAATTGGAAGTTTAAAAATAGCCTTTAAGCTGGCTGTTGTGGCACACACCTTTAATCCCAGCAGTGGGGAGGCAGAGGCAGGCGGATCTGTGAGTTCGAGCCCAGCCTCGTCTACAGAGTGAGTCCAGGACAGCCAGGGCTACACAGAGAAACCCTGTCTGAAAAAACTTTTTTTAAAAAGCCTTTAACGGGGCTGGGAAGATGACCCAGGACCTGAGTCAAATCCCCAAACCCCACATAAAACCTAGGCATGGCCAGTCCTGAGGAGAGTGGAGACAGGTACATCTGGGGTCTAGTCAAAACTCAAGCTCCAGGTTAAGAGAGAGACCATGCCTCAAAAAATAAAATAGTCGCCGGGCAGTGGTGGCACACGCCTTTAATCCCAGCACTTGGGAGGCAGAGGCAGGTGGATCTTTGCGAGTTCAAAGCCAGCTTGGTCTACAAAGTGAGTCCAGGACAGCCAGGGCTACACAGAGAAACCCTGTCTCGAAAAACCAAAAAAAAAAAATAATAAAAATAAAAAAATAAAATAGTCTGACACAGTGGCGCAGGCCTTTAATCTGGGAGGCAGAGGCTGGTGATTGAGTCCAGGCTGTGTTAAATTATGAGTTACAGGATAGCCAGAACTACGTAGAGAGACCTTGTGGGGCTCACAGATGTGAATGTTGGTCATCAGGGAGTGTGGCACTACTGGAAAGGGTTAGGGGGTGTGGCCTTGTTGGAGCTAGTATGTCCCTGGGTTGGCTCTGAGGTTTCAAGGCCAAACCCAGGCCCAGTGGCTCTCTCTTCCTGCTGCCTTCAAATACAGATGTAGAACTCTAAGCTACTTCTCCAACACCAATTCTTCCTAGAGCCACCATGCTTCCCACCACAACCACAATGGACTAAACCTATGAAATTGTAAACAAGCTGCAATATGAGTTGTGAGGTTCATGATGTCCTTTTACAACAACAGAATACTGACTAAAACACCCTGTCTCAAAATAAATAAATACAAATAAAAAACAACTGAGATACCAAACACCAAGCTCTGACCTCCACACACAGGCCCAACAACCTACACACGCACACAAACACATACATACACACTTGCACACACAAACATATACACACATATGTACATACACATGTCCACACACATGCACAGAAACACATATATATTCATTCATACACACATACACATATATAGATATATATTCACATGCACATACAAATACATACAAACATGCACACATTTAGATATACATGTCCACTATAATAGAATATTTTTATTTATAAACACCTATATTTATAAATACTTAAACATCTATAAAATACCTAAATCCTATATCGTAAAACCTATTATCTAAAATCTATACCCTAATACCTATCTAAAAACACTTAACACCAAGCCGGGCGGTGGTGGCGCATGCCTTTAATCCCAGCACTTGGGAGGCAGAGGCAGGCGGATCTCTGTGAGTTCGAGGCCAGCCTGGTCTACAAAGTGAGTCTAGGACAGCCAGAGCTGTTATACAGAGAAACCCTGTCTCGAAAAACCAAAAAAAAAAAAAAACAAAACAAAAAAAAACAAAAAAACACTTAACACTATTTTAAGTTTCTTTTTTTTGTTTGGTTTTTCTTTTTTTTTTTTTTTTTTCCTATATTGTCCTCTCGTGCATTTAAGAGCCAGTCCTATTCTTAGGTCAGCCCTCCTAAACTGAGAGGGAAATTGCTGTGTGTCCTGCCAGACCACCCTGTGTTTGTTTTTTCAAGACAGGGTTTCTGTGTGTATCCTTGGCTGTCCTGGATTCACTTTGTAGACCAGGCTGGCCTTAAACTCAGAGATCCACCTGCCTCTTTAATCCCCGAGTGTTGGGATTAAAGGCGTGCACCACCACACCCAGCTATTTTAACTTTCTTAAAAGGATATTAATATTCTTTTTTTTTTTTTTTTGGTTTTTTGAGACAAGATTTCTCTGTGTAGCCCTGGCTGTCCTGGACTCACTTTATCGACCAGGCTGGCCTCGAACTCACAAAGATCCGCCTGCCTCCGCCTCCCAAGTGCTGGGATTAAAGGCATGCGCCACCACCACCTGGCTTAAAAGGATATTAATATTCTTAGCATAGGTCCTTTCAGGATAGCTTAGTTTACGGCATTCCCGGTTTATAAAGTCAGTCTATTCCAGCCCCCAAATTGAGGCCAGCTTTGTTCAGCTGAAACTCTGACTCTGTCTCCTCGGCCTGGCCAATCGTCACAGCTGAAGGCCTCTCCACACGACTTATGCGACTTCTGAACTCCTCTCGCCTGGCGCACTTCTCCAGCACTCTGGGCCCCAAGACAGACGCCTGTAAAGAACTCTCTCTCAGTAAGTTTCATGCCAGGCCTTTGGTTTAGGCTACAACAGTCTAAATTCTGTTAATGGCCTGCCTTACTGTGCGCTTATTCAGCGTGACTTTTCAGTTGGTGACGGCAGGAGGAAGAGAGAGACCGTGTGGAATTCTCATCTTATATATTGCATTATCTCGAGATACTTGGAAGTCTCAAGGGTCCACGAGATTTCTCTCAACGTCCAACAGTCCCGTTGCTTCTCACAATAGCTGACATCATCTGCGTGGCTTGTGCAGTTTTTTAGCCACGCCCCTTCAACAAGGCATATCATCCGGCCACAACTGGCTTTTTGTCCAAATCAGCAGGTTAAAGGGACGTCGAGCTCCTCCTCACGCACTGCCAGTTTCCACCACAGTCCACACACAAATTCACACACAGACACACACAGGCTGCTTTTGCCTCTCCACCATTATTTTCTAAATTACTGAGGTCACTTTCCACTCATCAAGTAATTCTTTTAATAATTTATTTTATGTATATGGTACCTTGCCTGTATGTATAAGTGTGCAGGATGTGTAGTGCCCAGGAGGCCAAAAGAGGGCACTGGACTCTCTAGAACTGGAGATACAGAAGGTTGTAAGCTGCCATGTGGGTGCTGGGAATGGAACCTGGGTCCTCTGGAAAAGCAAATGCTCTTAACTGCTGAACCATCTCTCTAGCCCGAAACCAAATCATTCCTATGGCTCAAAATAGGTCATTTTTCAAATTCACATAAAAATATCATATGGGCCCAAGGAAGTAATTCAGTTGATATGCAAAGCTATGAGTTTGATCCCGGCTCTATCTAAAGCCAGGTTTGGTGGTGCATGCCTGTAACCCCAGCAGTCAGGAAGTAGAGGTAGGAAAACCAAAGGCTTAAGGGGCATCCTCAGCCACACAGCAAGCTTAAGGCTACTCTAGGGTATTAGACCTGTCTGCAGGGAGCAGGAGAGCCTAAGAATAAACAAAGACCATGTGAGTTTTATACTGTTTCTTTTTAAAATATATTTGTTCATTTTATGTATATAAATGAGTGCGTATGTGCAAACATACATAGAGTGGAGACCAAAAGGGAGTATCAGTTCCCCATGAAAATGGAATTTTTAGGCAGCTGTGGATCACCCAGTGTAGGTGCTGGAAACCACACTTAGGTCCTCTGAAGATCTGCAAGAGTTCTTAAATCACACCTTCTTCTTTCTCATATTTTGAGACAGGGCCTCACTCTATAATCAGCCTGGCTGATTCACTATGTAGCCCTGGCTGGCCTCACAATCACAGTAATTTTCCTGCCTCGGTCTCCCAAAAGATGGAACTATAGGCATAAATGACTATGCCTGGCTCAATTGGGGATGTTTATTTTTTAAAGATTTTTAAATATTTTATTTTATGTGCATGAGTTTGTGTGATCATGTATATATAAACCATAAACTGTGAGCCCCTTGTGCACACTGAACCCAGAAGAGGGTCCTGGAGCCCCTGGAACTACAGCCAGCTGTGAGCCCCCAAGTGGGTGACAGGAACCCAACTCAGGTGGTCCTCTGGAAGAGCAGCCAGCGTTCTTAAAATTGAGCCCACCTGTAACTCCAGCCTCAGAATGTAGAAACAGGGTCCTGCACATCAAGCTGCTGGCCAGCATGGGTAGGGAGAGCCCGCCTCGATGAGGTAACAATGGCTGAGGGTGATCCTGACATCAACCTCAGGCTTCTGCATGCACACGCATTCACACACATGCATGCCCATACACATGAAAAGCATGCATAACACACACACACACACACACACACACACACACACGAAAACTGAAGAAAGACAAATAAGTAGGAAATGGTAATGCACACCTGTAGTCACGGTTACCCCAGGGGCCGAGGCCAGCTCACGTGGCACGCCAAGACCCCACCTCAAGCTCTGATCCGTAAGGCTCTTCCTAGACTGAGCTATCACATGGACACAGGGAGTGTGAGCTTCAAGCTCTAGTTTCTTTCCTGCAGAATATTTTCAAAGTCCATCCAAATTGTGTCAGGAGTTAGTGTTTCCCTTTTCTTTTTGGCAGAAGATTCCACAGTGTGATCGTTCACCATTGCTATCCATTCAAGAGTTAGTTCATGTACTCAGTGCTGCCGTCAGTTTTATTTCCTCAATAAGCTTTTTCTAATTTTTTTTTTAGATTTACTATAAATGTCCCCTTCCCTTCCCTCCCTCCAACCTTCTCACATACCTCTCTCCTTGCTCTCTTTCAATGCATGGCCTCTTTCTCATTAGTTGTCATATGCACGTGTATGTATGTATGCATGTATGTTCCTAAACACATAAATACAACTGCTTGGTCCATATAATGTTAGTTACATGTATGTTAGTTACAGGGCTAACCATCTGGTATTGGATAACCCATCAGTGTGCTTGTCCCTGGCAAAGACTACATCTCCAGCTCTTGGTGCCCCTGACTCTGCCTGTGGTTCTTTGTCTAGGGCTGAGGCCCCTTGCTTGAGCTGGCCCTCTTACATGTTAGCACGACCATTTGTGCCATACTTGCTTAGGTCATGTTTAGGCAGCCATATTGGGTATACAATCTCCCAACAAACTCCTTTTTTCCTCTGGCTCTTACAATCGTTTTTGGTTTTTGTGACAGGGTTTCTTTCTCTTTGCTGTCCTGGCCTTGAACTCACAGAGATCCGCCTGCCTCTGCCTCTGAGTGCACCACCACACCCAGCATATGTTCTTTTTATTTATTTACTTTTAATGTACACTGGTGTTTCAACTGCATGCATGTCTCTGTGAGGGTGTTGGATCCCCTGGAACAGGAGTTACACAGTTGTAAACTGTCATGTGGGTGCTGGGAATTGAACCTGGGTCCTCTGGAAGAGCAGCTGGTCAGTGCTCTTAACCGCTGAGCCGTCTCTCCAGCCTGAAATACTGCATTTTTTAAACTCATTATTTTTTAAAACTTTATTAATATTGTGTTCTCTCGTTCTTTCTGTGTGTTTATGTGTGTTGCATGCAACTGGGAACTGGCCAGAATCCATCCTATCCTACTGTGTGGGTCCCAGGGATCAAACTTAGGTGCTGAGGCATGGAGGCAGACACCTTCACCCACTGAGACATGTCCTTGACCCTCAGAACTAATTTTAATCTAGCCAGGGTACACAGTTGATCCTTTATTCTAAGCGACATATACCTTGTTTTTTTTACTAAAGCATCCTGGAAGTATCACATTATAAATAGTCATAAAAGCTAGCCAGGCTGGGCGGTGGTGGCGCACGCCTTTAATCCCAGCACTTGGGAGGCAGAGGCAGGCGGATCTTTGTGAGTTCGAGGCCAGCCTGGTCTACAAAGTGAGTCCAGGACAGCCAGAGCTACACAGAGAAACCCTGTCTCGAAAAAGAAAAAAAAAAAAAAGCTAGCCAGGAGGCTGAGAAAAATCCTAAGAAGTAAGTCTGACAGATACTTCAAATCTCAAAGGGGATCTGAAGGGTCTCGAGGTCTCCTAAGTTGCAACTCCTGGCTCATTCAGTCCTACAAATATTTACCCAACATGACTACGAGCTAGGCACCAGGCAGCCAAAATGCCCCCATCACAAGTTCCAGGGCTCGCTTAAAAACTCAAAACCAGGCTGGAGAGGTGGCTCAGAGGTTAAGAGCACTGGCTGTTCTTCCAGAGGTCCTGAGTTCAATTCCCAGCAACCACATGGTGGCTCACAGCCATCTACATTGAGATCTGCTGCCCGGGCATATATGTAGAGCAAATACTGTATATATACATAATAAATAAATAAATGTTAAAAAATGTTAAAAAAAAAACATGAAATTTAAAAAAAAAAAACTCAAAACCTTCCCCCTGCCTTGGAAAACCACTTTGGGCAGAGTGTGGCCTCTATTTCAATGCGGCGCTCGAGATGTGTCCTACACCCCGGCTAGCCAGTGACTCGAGAGGAAAAAAACAGAGCAGAGTGGAGAGCAGCGCTGGCTGCACCGCTCCGGCCAGCCAAGTCCACTCGGGTCCGCACCCTCCGCCCGACAGACACCCCGCGCCCCGCCAACCCCGGGCGGACCTGGACTCTCCAGCCGCCGCCCGGCGCTGAGACTCCCGCAACCCTGCCACCTCCCGGGAACGCAGAGCCCTCTCCCTGCCACCCACCCCGGGGGCGACAGCAACCTGAACCCCGGCGGCAGCTGCCTTCCGCGGCCGCGGGCTCCGGCGCCCCGGCCCAGCCGCATCCCGCTCCGAGGGGGCGGGGTCCGGGGAGCCGCGGAGCGGGACCTCGGGCGCATTCCAAGCCGGGCGCAGGCGGGCGCTCAGCCCTAGAAACCCGGGCAGGCCGGCCGCGGCGGCAAGGGTCCGCCCAGTGGCTCGCCGCGGGGCTCGAACCCCGGAGAGCCGGGGAGCGCCGCCGCCCGGTCGCTCCTCAGTCGCCGAGGCCCGGCCCGGCTCGCACCGACGACGGAGTTTCACAAAGAAAGTCTCCCGGCCCGCGCGCCCCGCTCACACTCACCGGCGCCGGCGGGGACTCGGGTTCCCGCCGCCGGCGGCCCCGCGCCGAGGCCGGCTCCGGCGCCAGGGGTGGCGGCTGCTCCATCATCCCCGCGGGGCCCGTCGGCGTCCGCCCGGAGCTAACGGTCCCGCCGGCTGGCTAGGCGCGCGCGCCGAACCCGGCGCGCCATATTCCCGCCGCGCCGCCGAGCGCCCC
>CAJQZJ010018538.1:745543-779545 GCA_907164525.1 Lophiomys imhausi | reverse complement strand
GGCTGGCCTCGAACTCACAAAGATCCGCCTGCCTCTGCCTCCCAAGTACTGGGATTAAAGGCGTGCGCCACCACCGCCCGGCACAGATTCTTAACCTTTTGATATTCCTGAGTTTTTGGGGTGTTTTTTGGTTTTTGTGTAAGAAATTAAAAAGCAGTTTTGAACAGAAATATACAGCAGCAGCCACAGAGAGGATGAAAACTTTTCACCTTGATGAGACAATCCTCTTCTTGAGATGACAAAAGGACGTTCTCCGGCTTTAAGTCCCGGTGTATAATCCCATTTTCATGAAGGTACTGTACAAACAGAAGCAGGACTGCTGGTTAACAATATACACATGTAAGAAGACACAGTTGCCAACACCTAACTCTTAGTCTGGGTAAAACTAAATTGTATTATGCGTCAGCACATTCCTCAAAGTCAGAACTGGACTAGGGCTGAGCACTTAGAAATTTATGTTATAGAAAATCTTTTAAAACCATGTGAATGAAAAAAGCAACTTAGAATGGTAAACTTTGTATTTCTAAACAGGTGATAACATATCATAGGAATTCTGTCAAAATAATAAATTTTGTTATTCAATACCTAAGAATATATTATAGAGATCTCAAAAATACATTCTTATCAGGCATGGTGATGTGTGCTTGTTTAAATAATATGCCTCAAAAAGGGGTGGGGGCAAAAGTTTGAGAAATGTCAAGGCAAAGGCACTTGCTGCCCACACATTGGAAGGAGAAAACTTCCGGAGGCTGTGCTCACACACACTCACACACACACACACACACACACACACACACACCACTCACATACACACTCTCCCTCTCACACACACACACCACTCACATCCAGACTTTTTTTCTTTTTTTGGTAAAATGTAGGGCACACAGCTCAGGGGTGAGACACTTCCAAAGCATAGGCAAGCACTGGTTTTGAGATCCCGACACCACAAAAACAAAAAAACAAAAACAGAAATACCCTGAAAGCTGGAGATACAGCCGCTCAGTGACAGGTCTGTCCTAGCGTGAACTAGGCTCAACCCTCAACATTATAAACATCAAAAATAAACAATAACTAAACTATTAATCTATTCCTATGTGCAAAGACTAACTTTAGTCTTTTAAAAATCCTCTTGCTGGAAAATAAAATGAATGCTGGGCGTGGTGGCGCCTTTAGTCCCAGCACTCGGGAGGCAGAGGCAGGTGGATCTTTGGGAGTTCAAGGCCAGCCTGGTCTACAAAGTAAGTCCAGGACAGCCAGAGCTGTTATACAGAGAAACCCTGTCTCGAAAAACCAAAAAAAAAAGAAAGAAAACAGACAAAATATCAATTCATGTCATACTTCTTTAGGAGTAAAAAATGTCCTCTATCTACAATCTGCACACAATTCATCTTGTTGTTAGTCAGTATAAGAGGAAATGAATAAACTAATAAGGAATCAGTCCTGCACAGATGACGGCCATCATTAAAAATGAACTGTGAAGCCAAGTATGGCGGTGCACGTCTGTACTCTAGGCACTTGGGAGGTGAAAAGAGGTTCAAACAAGAGACCCTATCTCAAGAAAAGAAAAAAAAGGCCTACAAAGGGCTTGTAGACTAGGGATAGAGGTCATGGCACATGCCTCCAATTCCAGCACTTGGGAGGCAGAGGCAGGAGGATCTCTGTGAGGTTGAGGGGAACCTGGTCTACAAATCAGGTTCCAGGACAGTCAGGGCTGTTACACAGAGAAACCCTGCCTCAAAAAACTAAAGAAAGAAAAAAAAAAACCTAGTACCTGCTGTTAACTACTGATCCATCAGCTCAGGAAAAAATTCTTACCAAAAACTTTGACTGGGCATAAACCTAGCAAAATATTAAGAAAGAAAAGCGCTGATAAGCCCAAGCCAGGAAAATCTCCCTCAGTCCTCACTCAGTACACAACTGCTCAAAATTCACGCTATTTCCTTCATGGAGTGGGCTTTCAGGAGAAGAAACCTGGTTGGGTGTGGTGGCACACGCCTTTAACCCCTCCACTCAGGAGGCAGAGGCAGGCAGATCTCTGAATTCAAGGCCAGCCTGGTCCACAGAGTGAATTCTAGACTAACCAGGGCTACACAGAGAGATCCAAGAGAGAAATAAGAGGAACGCCAAAGGAGAGAGACCAACCTACCAAACCTTAAGAGGTAATCACCACCACAACTGCTCCTCTGAAACTCTGTCACTGAACAGCCGAGGGTGAACACATCCCCAACACCCGCCCATCATCAGCAAGCTGCATTTCATGGGACACCATTCATAAGGAACACATTATTGAACCGTAGAAGAACAAATTGTCTATCGCCATCATCCCAACTGGTCAGCCTTACTTTCAATCCCATCTTTACCTTCTGCAAACCAAGTCATTGTCACAAGGATCAGGCAGGTACAAAAATCAATGCCCCTCCAGAAAGCCCTCCAAGCCAGACAGGTGGCATAGATGGGTTCCGTGGACTTTGTTTTTCCGAGATACTAGAGGAAGAACCTAGGGCCACATGCCTGCTTAGAACCCTACCTGTGAAGTATTTTCCAATTTAATTTCTCAAACAAGTTCTCTCTAAATTGCCTGAGTTGGCTTTGAACTTGAGATTCCTGCCTTAACCTAAGTGGCTGGGATTCCAGGCTGTACCACCAGGTCTGATGTTCCCTTAATTCCCTTTCTTACTGTCTCTTACACTCAAGATAAAAGCTTGATCATATGAGTCACAGGGGGGAGAGGTTTTTCATGTTTTATTTTTGGTTTTGTTTTGTTTTTTGTTTTTGCCTAGAACAGTACAAAAAACACACAGAACCTCTTGAGTTTTAACCATCGGTCCCTTGGCTCTTGCCTAACACCAGAGGGCTTCTCTTACTTGTACAGCTAAAAGCATCTGGTAGAAATAGAGCTTGCAGGTTGCTTCCTTTAGGCGTTTGTTCCCCACCACCCGGTCAAACAGCTCTCCTCCTTCCATCCTGAAACACAAACAAAACATTCCTTCAGTCCTGCAGGCACAGCACAAGTAGAGGAACCTCATCAAGCCCAAGAACCATAAGAACCTTGAGGGTAAGTAAATGAGCCCTGGTCTCAGGTGAGAGGCCCTGGCCTAGACACCAGTGCTGACACAGGATCTTTTCTCACTCTTGACATCAATTTTAAAATCAATGAGCTTGGCTGGGTGTGGAAGGGCCAGCCTTTAACCCCAGCACTCAGGTCTCAAAAAGTTCAACACCAGCCTGGCTGTCTACATAGGCCAGCCAGGGATACATGAGACCCTGCCTCTAAATAAATAAAGCCAGGGGGTTGTGGCACAGGCCTTTAATTCTAGCACTTGGGAGGCAAAGGCAAGCAGATTTCTGAGTTCGAGGCCAGCATGAACCACAGAGTGAGTTCTAGAACAGCAAGGGATACAAAGAGAAATCTTGTCTAAAAACCAAAAATATAAATAAATAAATAAGCAAGCATCATCTTGAGGGCAAGAGAAATGGCTCAGTGGTTAACAGTGTGTGCTGTTTGTATAGTCCAAAGAAACAACAATGGCTAACTGTGGTGCACCTGCTGGCCTCCAGCCTCACTCACAAAGACCCTATGGCTCCTCAAAGCTTTCCCACCCCGCCCACTACTTTTCCAGCTCACGAGTTTCCCTTCCCCCATCTTCTCATTCCTATATAACCCTGCATTTTGGCCATGAGCTCTCTTGGCTCTCTTACCCTCTCTCCTCTTTGTCCTCTCTCTTCTCTCAGGGCCCGGTTCAGTCTATCGGCCAAAGTCTACTACTAGTCTACTACTACATAGTCTACTACTTTCTCTCCCCGCTCTGAACTCTTCCAGATGCCTCTGGCTGCCTTATATGTCCAACAAAAACCTCCTCAACCACAGCTGGGAGCGGTCGGTCATGCCCTCACTTCAGTCTCAGTCACTGTTCTTACACAAGAACTGAGTTCAGTTCCCACGCCAGACTCACAAGTGCCTGTAACTCCATCTGCAGGAAACCAAACCCCTCTGACCCCTATAAACAAGTGTTACATACTCGCACAGACACACAATTAAAACCAATAAAGGCCAGGCGTGGCAGGACACGCCTTTAATCCCAGCACTCAGGAGGCAGAGGCAGGAGGATCTCTGTGAGTTAAAGGCT
Organism: Lophiomys imhausi; assembly: GCA_907164525.1. Classification (NCBI taxonomy): domain Eukaryota; kingdom Metazoa; phylum Chordata; class Mammalia; order Rodentia; family Muridae; genus Lophiomys; species Lophiomys imhausi. The sequence continues at coordinate 775,418 of CAJQZJ010018538.1, read as the reverse complement.
AACCTGGTCTACAAAGTGAGTCCAGGACAGACAGGGATACAGAGAAACCCCGGTGGGGGGGGAGGTTTAGAAGGGCTTTAGAACCATACATGTTTGTGTATCTGCATGTGTGTATGTGCATGCATATGTACATATGGATGTGTGTGTGTGTGTGTGTGTGTGTGTGTGTGTGTGTGTGTGTGTGTATATACACATTAAGAGCCCCAACATGAGAAAGGCAAGTCTGCATTCAACTCAGTTTCTTGGTTTTTTTTTTTGTTTTTGTTTTTCGAGACAGGGTTTCTCTGCGTAGCCTTGGCTGTCCTAGAACTAGCTCTGTAGACCAGGTTGGCCTCAAACTCAGAGATCTATCTGCTTCTGGAGACCTTGGCATCCCTTGGCAGTCTCGAGGGTCCACAAGATTTGTGATACCCAGTGGTCCTGTGGTTTCTCTCGGCAACCTCGTCATCTGCAGCTTGTGCAGTTTCTTAGTCATGTGCCACCAACCCCTAGCTAATCTGCATTCAATTCTTTGCTGGCTTATAAGAGTTATATAAAAACATAAATTTAAAATGTTACTACTTACAACTCCAGAACAATGTAATAATCTTCTGCATCAAAAACATCTTTAATCTTAATAATGCATGGCTGCAACAGAGAAGAAAGGAGAAATGAGAAACTCCAAAGAGGAAGTCTTAAGGCACAGAAACTGAGGCATCAGGAGGATAAAGAGTAGGCCATGGAGCTGGGTGTGGTGGCACACGCCTTTAATCTCAGCACTCCGGAGGCAGGGGCAGGCGAATCTCTGTGAATTCAAGGCCAGCCCTGTCTACAGAGTGAGTTCTAGGACAGCCAGGGTTGTTACACAGAGAAACCTTGTCTCGAAAAACCTAAAAAAATAACAAAAAAAACAAAAGTTCAGTCTTTCCAGCTGCAAGCTTGAGGTCAGCTTCTCCCATCAGCTGAGACGATTCTACAGTCTCCTCTGCCTAAAGCTTCTCCCAGCGGCTTCTGAACTCTACTGATTTGCTGCCAGCCTTAATAGGCTGAATTACGGCGAAGGGTCTTTCTTGGGCTAACCTGCAGTGGAAAGTCTTTCTCTCGTGGACTCTGCCTCAGTTTACGGACACTGGCAATTGGCGGCCTAATGGCTTGAGTATGCCATACTTCTCCAGTGTGTCTTCTCAGCTCCTGAGGGCAAGAGGAAGAGAGGGGAGCCCCGTGGAGCTCTCTAGTTTATATATTGCATCATCTTGCAATGCTTGGCAGTCTCAAGGGCCCACAGGATTTGTGATACCCAGTGGTCCTGTGGTTTCTCTCGGCAACCTCATCATCTGCGGCTTGTGCAGTTTCTTAGCCACGCCCCTTCAACGGGGCAATCTGTGTTTCTCACAGAGCTATGACCTTTGGGCTCTGTCCATCTTGGCAAGTTAAAGGGACGCCAAGCTCCTCCTTATCCGCTGCCAGATGCTAAGCTAAACTGCCTACGAATTCACTAAAAGGCCTAACTTCTACCACAGACCTGCTTTGAAAATATGCCCTAACCCCCTGAGCTCCTCAGGTACTGCTGCTTCATTCAGGCCACTGGTCAGGTTCCCTGAGTCCTGTTTTGAATGAGGAAGAAGGCTGAGAAACCTGCTGTCATTCTTAGATGAGCTCATATGCAAATGTGAGTTACTCCTTAATGACAGTGTGTGATGGTGTGTTTTTAATGGGGAGTCAGCTACATTCCATTCTGCCTTTTGTACTCGACTCAAAAGCATCCACTGAACCAGGGCCCGGCACCTGCTTTTTCTTTTTCTTTTCTTTTTTTTTTTTTTTTTTTTAGTTTTTTGAGACAGGGTTTCTCTGTATATCTGACTGTCCTGGACTTACCCTGTAGACCAGGCTGGCCTTGAATTCAGAGAGATCCACCTGCCTCTGCCTCTGCCTCCCAAGTGCTGGGATTAAAGGCGAGCGCTACCACGCCTGGCAGATCGACTGAACTTTATAAACTGGTCACAATCTGGTGGTTGAGGTAAACTGGCCATTCGAACTGGCAAAGTTAGGCCCAACTGACACTAAGCTTGAAAGGGGACATGCCTGCTGGGACTGCAGTGTCCGCGCTGCCAAAACCCAGTTATCCTGTACGGGCCCACGCTAAGAATATTAATATTCTTTGAAGAAAGTTAAAATAGAGCTAGTTATGTGTTCTTAGATAGGTATTAGGGTGTTCTTAGATAATTGTTAAGTTATATGTGTTTCATAGGTGTTTTTTAAGTACTAATAAATATGTGGTTTTTTTTTTAAAGATTTATTTATTATGTATACAGTGTTCTGTCTGCAGGTATATCTGCAGGCCAGAAGAGGGCACCAGATTTCATTATGGATGGTTGTGAGCCACCATGTGGTTGCTGGGAATTGAACTCATGACCTCTGGAAGAGCAGCCAGTGCTCTTAACCGCTGAGCCATCTCTCCAGCCCAAATATAAGTGTTTTAAACAAAACTTTTCTGTTACACAGGTGTGAGACACAGAAATTCAATCTCAGCAGAAGAGTGAAGAAGAAACAGGACCCAAGAGCAGAGACCATGAAGCTAAACTGCAATCCCAGCACTTGGGAGGGCAAGGAAAGAAAATCAGGGATTCAAGGCCAGCCTCTGCTATAAAGCAAGTACAAGGCCAATCTGGGCAACATGAGACCCTGCCTCAATGACTAAGAAGGCTAGGGAGGAAGCACTCCCAGACACCAGACTCATGCGGCTCCAGGACTGGAACCTTGGAGAATGGAATCCTATATGGTAAGACCGTCCCAGACCTTTCAAGCATGGTTGACCGTCTATAACCTATCATCAGGGCAGTGGCCACACAACACTGTGGGCATGGAGAACCGGGTTAGATATTCTAGAATGCATATGTAATATTATGATTTTCCACTTAGCATACCTAATGTGTTCACAATGGACAGCCAAGTTCAGCGATATGAAAACAGACCTGGTAAGTATCTATCAGGGGTTCAGAACCCAGCATAGGGGACTGTGATCACGTGAGAATCAGGGAGCCAGAACACTGTCAGGTTGGAGACTGACAGTGGTCAAACTCACCACGGTGTTCTTCCTTCAAAGCAAGTGTCATCTCAACTGGTACTCAATACCCAAGAGGCCTTCCTGCAGTGAACTGTTGTGAAGAACCCACTACTTCCCAGCATGCACTTGGAAACAATGCTGAGTGCTAAGGTGAGACTCTCATTAAAATAAGACTCAAAATAACCAACAAAATATTTAGGGAGATGGCATGTACTGTTGTGTCTTGTTTTTTTTTTATATATAATTATGTGTATATGTCTGTCTGTCTGTATCTGTGCATTCCATGGAGCATGAGTGGAAGTCAGAAACAACTTGTGTGAGTTCTGTCCTCTGTGTGGTTCCTAGGGATCAAATCAGATGGTCAGGCCTGGCAGCAAGTGCCTTCACCCCCTGAGCCATTTGCCGGCACTGAATGTGTTTAGAAAAACAAAACAATGCTGGCAAAGCAGGCTGCCGCAGGAAGATTGCCTGATCCAGGAATCAGGACCTAGCTGGCCAAGTCAGCCAGTTCCTGTGGAAAAGAACAAAAACAAACTCCACTCAAGAGGAGGAGGCAGAAGGATCACGTGAGTGAAGTATTCCCAGACTAGCCAGCAGAACAGGGCAGGACTGTCTCCAAACAACAAAAAGAAAGAAATGGAGGAAGGGGGAGGAAGAGAAGAGGAAAAGAAAGAGAGAGAAGGGAAGGAAAGGAGGGAAAAGAGGAAGAAGTTGCAAATGAAGCAGAGGAATGCCAAGCATGAAGGGTGGCCCTGCAGCGTGAAGGGTTAGCAGGTCCACAGAGCCATAAACAAGCCCTGGAGAGGGTGTATCAAACACAGTAAGCTAGAATAAATAAAGCTTCTGCCTCTTGGAGGAATGTGAGGAGGTGAAAGAAAGAAAAGAAAATTTTCTCTCTAGAGGTTAAAAGTGAGAACAGGAAGTCGGGCATGGTGGCACACGCCTTTAATCCCAGAGCTCGGGAGGCAGAGGCTGGTGGATCTCTGTGAGTTCAAGGCCAGCCTGGTCTACAGAGTGAGTTCCAGGACAGCCAGAGCTATTACACAGGAAACCCTGTGTCAAAAAAAAAAAAATAATAGAAAAAAAGACAGATTCAAACCCGTATGCTATCGTCCTTCCCATCTTTCTGAAGTACAACACGTAACTTCCACAGATATAAAGTCACCCTTACAAATAGGTAAGGACCATTTATATCCAGCAGGACTCTCCACACCAATGAATCAGATAACGATGGGATGCTTCTCATCTGTCAGATACCATGGGTTTAATTGAATTACTACAAATAAAAGATATTTAAAAGTGCCAAAATTTCAGATAAAATTAATCTTACTACAACTTTCATTTTACTTGCAAATATGATCACTGATTTTTATAGGATTTTGGTCAAGATCTCAGTAAAATTACTGAGTATTATATCATCAAGTCATGAAGCCTTTTACACAGGATTGTATCCTCAAAACTTTGAAGTAAAGCTGTTCCGAGGTAAACACAAGCTGGGTCCATGTGTGCTCACATACACACGAAGGAGACCAAAACTGGTCTCCAACTGCAATGCTTTGAACACCCCCATGTTTTCAGACAAGTTAGTATGAGTGATAGTAATACTTACATGATTTAGTTTCTTCAAAATTTCTATTTCAGTTTCAACACTGGGAGCTGTGTCCTTAAATAAACAGGAGAGCATTAGCGCTTATTAGTGATACTAATCACAATGCCCAGTGTTTTCAAAATATACTTACAGTTAAACTTATTAAGTAAAGGATGCCTGAGTTACCAACAGGTTCTGTTCATACAAAGGACACAGAAGTACATATTCATGCAAAACAGACTTTGGAAAAGAAACCCAGATGTAAAACGTTTTTTTTTAAATGTTGATTTTATTTAACTTTTACTTTATGTATATTGGTGCTATGTCTGCATGTGTATCTGCATGTGTGTGTGTCTGTGAGGGTGTCCAGTCCCCTAGAACTGGGGTTACACACAGTTGTGAGCCACTATGTGGGTGCTGGGAAATGAACATAGGTCCTCTGGAAGAGCAGCCAGTGCCCTCAACCACTGAGCCATCTCTCCAGCCCAGCAGATTAATTTTTTTTTTTAGTTTTTTAAGTGATTTTTGTTTTATGTGCATTGGCATTTTACCTGAATGTATGTCTATGTGAGGCTGTATGTCAAATGACTTGGAGCTGGATTGTAGGTGGTTGTGAGCTGCCATGTGGGTGCTGGGAATTTAACTCAGGTCTTACAGAAGAGCAGTCGCTGCTCTTAACCCCTGAGCCATCTCTGCAGCCCAAGATTAAAATTTTTAAATGCAGCCTTTTCCTTTCCGCTCCCACACTCATTACTACATTGTGGGGTGGGGGTGAGTGAGGAGGTTCTGTTAGTTGACAGGTCATACAGAGGCCAATGAATAGAAGAGAACAAGGAAAGATTGGCTTGAAGTTTTTAACAACCTAGGAGCTACACATTTCTCCCTTAAATAGGAAGCGATCTATAACAAAGTGAACACAAACCGGAAATTCCTCTAGCCAACCAAGAATACATTTATCTACGTTTTGAAGAATGTTAAAGCCATAAAACAGCTGGCTGGGAAGGAAGAGGTGACTGGGCCCTCCCTGCCTTTTACATTACTTTGTCGGTTTATGTATGGAAAAAAATGATGTATTTCTCTACTTCACTCATTCAGCAAATGTGGATTACAGAAAAAGTGATAAACAGATGCTACATAGGAATATTTACATTTTAAAAATCAACCACTGAGATTTAAAAATGTTATCTCAGTGGTATAGAGTACTTGCCTGGCATTCCTGAGTTTTATAAAAATGCCTTTTTTTTTTTTTTTTTTGTTTTTCGAGACAGGGTTTCTCTGTGGAACAGCCTGGCTGTCCTGGACTCACTTTGTAGACCAGGCTGTCCTCGAACTCACAGAGATTGGCCTGCCTCTGCCTCCGGAGTGCTGGGATTAAAGGCGTGCGCCACCACCGCCCGGCTAAAAATGCATTTCTATAACTAACAGTCATAACCACGGTACCAAAAAGAGCAAGGACCTCAGCAACCATGCAAAGAAATACCTGCATAAATTGTGATGTAGTGGGGCCACTCCTTCCCAGTGATGTCTTTGAGAATCTGTTTAAATCTGTCTGATGTCATCCAGAATGGTTACAGTGTTCAACACATACCTCAGAACTGAATCATATCAGGCAAAGGTGTTGTGGGCTGTCCTAGGCGGCTATGGGTTTAATGTTATTTACCCGCTCCCCATAAAGTCTGGTGATGCCAAATGACATTTGCAACTCTTGCCTCTACGTCATTTCTAATTGTTTGAATAAAAGTTGCTCATAGCCCTGGGTAGGCAAAAAAGAGGTAGGTGGAGTTGTGGTGGTGGGATTTTGAGAGAGGAAAAGGATCATGGGAAGAGGAAACACAAGGAAGAGAGGGAGGACAGTGCCATGGGTCAGGTGGATCAAAACTCCACATGGCCTGGAGGATGGACATGACATGGAACATATAATGCCTTGTAGCAATGGGGCTAGGCAAATCTTAATCCTCCATGCTAACTTTCTACCTCCCCAGATAAAGCCCCATGGCACTTCCACATATATCCCATATATCTCCTACAACACCACATACCTCAGATGCTGCTAAAGGACTCTCTGGAAAACACGCAAAGCCTTACAAAGCAAACGGGGTCAGAAGGGTGTCAAAACAGACTGTCATTCTCCTTCACCATTTTCAAATTTGAAACTGTAGTCAGAGGAACTGTACCTTCAATCTGAGTCAAAATAACCCTGCCACCTCAGGCAGGAGTGTTGTCACATGCCCAGGTTCTAATACTCCAGAGGAGGCAGCGAAGGTGATGCCATCAAGGCCAGTTTGGGCTGGGTGAGAGCCCTATCTCTCTACTCTTTCCAAGTATAGTCACCATAATTTGTAGAATGAGTCAAAATGATACATTGTCATAGGTACTAAGCATTTTACACTTTAATGAACACCTTCAAATCAATACTGAAAGGAAAGCATAGCACTTAGGTTAGGACTAAACCCGCTTTTGTGAGATTATTTTTCCTTCTCACTACAACTCTTTAACTCTCACGCCACAAGTGTCACTTCACTTGAACGTTTAAAAGGACGGGCTGCTGTCACCGGGCGGTGGTGGCGCACGCCTTTAATCCCAACACTTGGGAGGCAGAGGCAGGCGGATCTTTGTGAGTTCGAGGCCAGCCTGGACTACAAAGTGAGTCCAGGGGACAGCCAGAGATATTCGGAGAAACCCTGTCTCGAAAAACCAAAAAAAAAAAAAAAAAAGACGGGCTGCAGGGAAATCACAGTGATAAATCCGCCACAGACCAGCTCCTGAGCGATGCACACACTGATACTGGGAAGGCGAGCTGTCCAAGCAACTCGAATTCACGTGCCTCAAAACAACAGTGTCTTCAACAAGATGAGAAGGACTGAAGGGAACTATGAGGCTGCATGGGAATCAGGACCTACTTGTTCCCCGATTCCTTCGTAGTTACTTTAGAACAAGAAAAAACCTTGTTATTATGCACATGACTATGTATAACCAATTATTCCTAAAACTAATAAAAAAAACTTCTAGATTAATTAAAACACTTAAAAGTGTCCCATGTTTGGCAGTCAAAAATTACTACGTCTCAGCCATCTAACCTTCCTTAGATGGAGCCACTCCTCAGTTACTTGAGGAAGTTAGGGAGAAATGTCGAGACCCAGGCAGCTACCAACAAACACAGTACTTACTGGTTCTCTAGATGAGCCAAGAGCAAACTTCCGCTTGCTGATGATCTTTATGGCTACTTTCTTACATGTTTTCCTCTCAAAAGCCATCTTTACCTCCCCACAAGCACCACTACAGGGGAAAAACACAGACAGTAATTTTTCAGGATAATTTTCATCATGAAACCCACCATGTCCAAGTCTGTCTTGACAATAGAAAGTTAAAGATGGAGCTGAGCAGGTTGTTCAGGTCATGCAAGTGTGAGAACCTCTGTTCTAGGTACCCAGAACCCACGTAAGTCAGGCATTATAGCACATATCTGTAACCCAGGCTTCATTCAGCAAGACTAGAGGCAGAAACATGACAACTCCCCTGGAGGCTTATGATCACACTGCCCAGCATGCACAGCAGAGACCCAGACCCAAGGTAGAAGGGCAAGGATCGACACCCACGGGTGTCTTCTGACCACCACACTAATTCTGTGCCACACACACACACACACACACACACACACACACACACACACGCACGCACACGCACGCACACAAAAGAACGAACATATTGTCCATGTAACATCTTTTCACTGTCCCTATTCTCAAAGGGCACGCACGCTGAAACGTCACCAGAGTAAACTGTCAAGAGCAAAGTAGACATGGAGCCCTGAGCAACAGTGAGTTTGGAATGAGTCCAGGCTGATCACAAACCTTGATTGTGAAATTTCCAGAAAAACACTAAAAAAGAGAAACTACTCTCTCCAGAGGTCAGAGAAAATCACACAACTGTAATTCAAGAGGTGAAAAGGCAGACACAGAAGGACAGCAGCCAGGTAAGACCATGCAGGCCTGAATTAAAAGGACACAATCTAACCCAGGCCCACACCTTAAATCTCAGCATGTGGGAGGCCGAGGCAGGCGGATCTCTGTGAGTTCGAGGCCAGCCTGGTCTACAGAGTGAGTCCAGGACAGCCAGGGATGCACAGAGAAACCTTGTCTAGAAAAACCAAAATAACAAAGCAAAACAAACAAACAAACAAAAACCCTGCAAAATGAAACCATTTGTGCTTTCCTGAGATAATCAATGCTTAAAAATCAGCTCTTGCAGGAGAGCCCAGCATCACGAGGTCTTCTGGGTGAGCACCCAGAAGCTGTGGTCCAGAGCTGCGTCAACCTGGAACTCAAACTTGATCATGTCTAAGAGGCTCCCACAAGACACTAGTTTTGAAGGCGCGAAGGTATCACGGTCAGAGGCTGAGGCCTGGCGCTCTATGGCAGGACTGGAGTAGCCCTGAAGAGACCAGGACCACTGACAATGCAGGCTCAGTTGCAGCTGCAAATCCCACCATAATGGAGATGTCCAGACAGTAGGAAAACCACCAGAACAGCAGCAGGTGTGGAGTGGTGCCAGCCTGCGACTACAAGACAACCTCTGCATGCTATGGAGGCTCCTCACACCATGATCGTGAGACCCCCCCCGACCTTGGACACTTTTGCTTTGCTATGACTGCAACCATAACCCTGGTTCCTTCATAAAACAATAAAACTTTTTAAATGAGAACTTGAATTTTTAAATTCCTGAGATTTATTTTATTTCATTTTATGTGTATGGGTGTATGCTGAAACCCAGAGACTAAAATAAAGTATCAGATCCCCTGGAATTAGAGTTATGGGCAGTTATGAGTCATTGTGCAGGTAATAGGAATCAAACTTGGGTCTTCTAGAAGAGCAACCAGTCTTCTTAGTTGCTAAGACAGTTCTCCTCCGGTCCTGAATTCTTTTTATTTTTATTTATTTATTTGTTTGTTTGTTTTTTTTTTTTTTTGTTTTTTTTTTTGGTTTTTCGAGACAGGGTTTCTCTGTGTAGCCCTGGCTGTCCTGGACTCACTTTGTAGACCAGGCTGGCTTCGAACTCGCAAAGATCCACCTGCCTCTGCCTCCCAAGTGCTGGGATTAAAGGCGTGCGCCACCACTGCCCGGCTGTTTGTTTGTTTTTTGAGACGCGGTTTCTCTGTGAAATAGTCCTGGCTAAAGGCATGTATCACCACTCCCAGACCATGACATTAATGTCAACATGACATCTTGGGGACAAAAAAGAAAAGTTTATAGTTTAACAATGATAGGTTTATATGTCAAGTTGACGAGGAGTCATTGTACTAGTTTTTTGTTGTTGGTGGTGGTGAGTTTTCTTGTCAACTTGACACAAGCTAGGATTATCTGGGAAGAGGGAACCTCAATAGAAAAAGAATGCCTCCATCAGACTGGCTTTTACACAAGTCTGTGGGGCATTTTCTTGACTAATGATTGATGCTAAAACCCACTGGACACAGCCTCACGCCAAGGTAGCTGGTCCTAGATTATAGAAGAGAGCAGCTGAGAAGCCATTGGGAAGCAGGCTGTAAAGCAGCACTCCTCCACGGTCTCTGCTTTAGTTCCTGTCTCTAGGTTCCTGCTCTACTTGATTTTGTGCCTTTGGCTTCCCTCGTTGATGGACTACTATCCGGACACATAAACCAAACAGACCCTTCCTCTTCAAGCTGCTTTTGATTATGAGGCTTATCACAGCAATAGCTGGGTGTGGTGCCGCACACCTTTAGTCCCAGCACTCGGGAGCCAGAGGCAGGCAGATCTCTGTGAGTTCAAGGCCAGCCTGGTCTACAGAGTGAGTCCAGGACAGTCAGGGCTACACACAGAGAAACCCTGTCTCGAAAGAAAAAAAAAAAAAAAGATCATAGCAATAGAAAGCAAGTCAGAACATGAATAAGCCTGATAACCTGAACTCAGTCTCTAGAACATAAGGTAGAATGAAAAAGCTCCTGAAGGTTTTCCTTTGAACTCCACAGATAGACCATGGTATACCTCCCACTTGCACATACATCACATTCATACCCATATCACACTCTTCACACACACAAAACACTCACACAGAAAAAGAGAGAGGTAATTAAATAATTTTTAAATAACAAAAAATACAATGGATATGGCTCATGCCTGTAACCCTAAGGAGCTGAGACAGGAGAACTGCCCATGAGTTTGAGTGGAGGTTGGCCTGGCCTAACTATACTGTGAGTTCATGCCAGCCTAAGCTGTGAAGTACTCACCTGTGGGGGGGGGGGGGCAAAACTTAGTTCTTTAATTAAATAGTTTGGGGATAAGGCTCAGCACTCTAGCACTTTACACAACATGCAGAAGACCCTGGATTTGAACACTAGCATTACTAAATACTAAACACTAAACAAACAGACAAAGCAAAGCAAGCCAAATTACTCAGCATGTAACGGCATCTACCACCAAGCACGATGATCTGAATTCAATCCACAAGGTAGAAAGAGAGAACTGACCCTACACGTGGTACTCTGGCCTCCACACGCTCACTGTGGCATGAGTGCACACGCACATACACAGACACATGGTGACTTATATGTTCCACGAACCGGAGGTCTTTTCACCGGGCCTGGTGGTGCACACCTTTAATCCCAGCGCTCAGGAGGCAGAGGCAGGAAGATCTCTGTGAGTTCGAGGCCAGTTAGGGCAACAAAGTGAGACCCTGCCTCAAAAATTATTTAGTTAGCCAGGCATGGTGGCACACGGCTTTAGTCCCAGCACTGGGAGGCAGAGGCAGGTGGATCTCTGTGAGTTCAAGGCCAGCCTGGTCTACAAAGTGAGGACAGTCAAGGATACACAGAGAAACCCTGTCTCGAAAAAAATCTTAAAAAAATTATTTTTTAAATTATTTAGTTACTAAAATAAAGAGCTGGGAAGGTATCTCAGCCTAAAAACGTTTGCTACACAAGCATAAGGGAGAACCTGAGTTTGGATTCCAGCTCCCACATGAAACCCTTGTCTCTAATCCCAGCTCTGATGAAGTGAAGACAGGAACATCCTAGAGACTTGCTAAGCACCTGGTAAACTGGGTGAGTAAGCTCCAGGTTCCGTGAGCTACAATCTAAAGTGGAGAGTCACTGAAGAGGACACCGATATTGACCTCGGGACTCAGCATGTAACCATTCTTAGGCAGAACACACACAGACACACACGCACACAGCATTTATCAGTGAAGCCACGCCTAGTGGCACAAGCTAATCCCAGCACTAAAATTTATAAGGAAAAAGTTTATTTAAACTGATCATTATCAAATCGACCAGTAACACATCTATCACAAAGTTTGACAATCAGCTATGCTATAAATAATGCCTTGTGAGGCAGAGGCAGGCAGATCTCTGTGAATTTGAGGCCAGTCTAGTCTACAAAGCAAGTCCAGGACAGTAAGGGTTCTGTTACACAGAAAAACCCTGTCTTGAAACCAAAAATAAATAAAGCTATAAAATCAGGCACAAAAAACTAACCCATGAAGTACTATGATGTAGATGTAACCTGAAGTAATAAACATAAAAAAAGAAAAAAAATTAACCCATGAAAATACATAGAAAAAAATGACTTTTATTTTATTATATAAAGAAAAAAATTTTACCTTCCAAGAGTTTTTGACATGATGTATTCGTCTCTTAATTCCTTAGGATAAACTGACTGATCATCTACAGTCAGATCAAAAAATACAAAAACTGAGGGGGAAAGGACAGAAATGGGCTTGTTAATTCATGAATAGAAAACTAGTTCTAAAATTTAGCTATATATAGAATAAAAGATATAGAATTATATTTATCATGCAATACAAAATGAATTATTTTCAATCCAGGGGACAGCAAGTTAGCTCAGCAGGTAAAATCACTTTCCACATATATGCCCAACGACTTCAGTCTGATCCCTAGTGGAAAGAGAAAGCTAACTCCCAACAGCTGTCCTCTGACCCTACACACATATTGCAATGTGTAAGCCTGCATGTGCACACAAATCTCTCTCCCTCTCTCACACACACTAAAATTCATAAATGTAAATAAATAAGGTGAGATAGAGTTAAGAAACCTTACATTATCCCATGGCCTCCACACCTACACAGGGCACAAACACATCCACACGTACATATAATATACACACAAAGAAAATACTCAGCATTCAGTGGGCAGAGGCAGGTGGATCTGAGTTCAAGGCCAGCCTGGTCTACTTGGGAAATTCTAGGACAGCCATATAATTAGAACTTGTCTCGAAAACAAAAACTAACAAAAAACCCACTACTCAGGCAATGGCATTAACTCATGAATATTACTGAATGCAAACTTACGTAATTTGACTCATTTAAAGCATAATCTACAAAGACACAAAAATTTCCCTTTACAGAGTAAGTTAAGAAAAGCCCATTAGGGCCAGGTGTGGTGGCACACGCCTTTAATCCCAGCACTCGGGAAGCAGAGGCAGGCAGATCACTGTGAGTTCAAAGCCAGCCTGGTCTACAAAGTGAGTCCAGGACAGCCAGAGCTGTTACACAGAGAAACCCTGTCTCGAAAAAACAAAAAAAAGAAAAGAGCATTAACCATAGATATTACCTTTATTTCTACATAGTGAAAGTGCAATTTCAGAGTTGTTACTCAAAGGGAGGCGTTTTCCTTTCCCTATGAGCTCCGTATTTACAAAGGTTCCATTCCCACTGTGATCTTCTATGTAGACGATGTAAGAATTTTTAGGGCCCATTTCCTAAAAAAGAGAACATTTTATTTCCAAGTTTTAACAGCAGGGGTCAATAGTCCAATGACAGGGTCAACAGCTGTCCGAGGACAGAAGTAACTGTCACCTACCCTGAAAATGCGAAAGTGCTTCTTGCTGTACGTCCGGTACTTATCACTCCTTCTCAAGAGTGGTCCGTCAAAGCAATACTCACAGCTTTTATCCCTCCCAAACCAGTAGTTGTCGTTAACACAGTCTGTTAATACAAAAACACATAGCAGAGAACTGGAATTCTGTGCGTCAAACACTCTTCAACAGTGCTACTTGTAGGAAGGGACCAATTCTGTTAAGTGATACACATGAAAACCCCACATCTGGAAGGCTCCTGAGAGCAGGGCAAGCTCAAGGCCACTCTCACCTACACAGAAGGACACTGCCAAAACAGAAGTGTATAAGAAGACAATCAAAAGTATAGATTTGATTATCAGAATTTTGTATTAAAAACTGGGGGACAGGGACTGGCTGTTCTTCCAAAGGACCCAGGTTCAAATCCCAGCACCCACATGACAGTTCACAGCTGTCTGTAATGGCCAGGCAGTGGTGGCGCACGCCTTTAATCCCAGCACTCAAGAGGCAGAGGCAGGTGGATCTCTGTAAATTCAAGGCCACACTGGCCTACAAAGTGAGTCCAGGATAGCCAGGGCTGCTACACAGAGAAACCCTGTCTTGAAAAGAAACAACCCCCCTCCCCCACAAAAAAAAAACAAAACAGGCAAAGATAACACAAGAAAGCTACAAACCAATATCTCTTTTTTTTTTTTTTTTTGGTTTTTCGAGACAGGGTTTCTCTGTGTATGCTTGGCTGTCCTGGACTCACTTTGTAGACCAGGCTGGCCTCGAACTCACAAAGATCCGCCTGCCTCTGCCTCCCAAGTACTGGGATTAAAGGCGTGCGCCACCACCGCCCCGCCCAATATCTCTTATAAACGTAGATTTTTAAAATGCTTAAAAAGAAAAAAAAACAGCAAGGTACAGTAGTGATGTGTACAGTCACACCTGTAACCCAGCATTCAGGAGCCTGAGGCAGAACTGCTATGAGTTCAAGGCCAGAATAGTCTACTTAGTGAGTTCCAAGCTGGGCTAGGCTAAAAACTAAGGCTTTATCCCTCAAATAAACAAACTTGGCTGTAGTGGTAACTGAGAGTTAGAGGCAGGAGGCTCAGTGGTTCACAGCCAGCATCATAGCTGGCTCATACATGCCAAGGAGATGAGTTTCATGAAACAAAAAGAAAGGGGGGTAAGATCTGTATATTGAAATGTATAGAACATTGTACAAAGAAACTAAAGGCTGAATTCTGGGACGACACCCCGCATTCACAGATTGAAGACGACAACATGGTTATCAACCGTTCATTCTTGCTGGGTGCCTCATCTATGATCCCTGCACTCAGGACTGAGCTAAGAGCACGGTGAGTCAGCCTGGCTATGTGGTGAGACAAGTCAATCGGACTGAACCTGAAAACAGCGGAGAGACAGACAGACCTCTGGGTGGATCTAATGGGAAATTAACTGAAGGGGAAGACTTTACTCCAGAGAGGGTGGCACCTTCCATGAGCCAAGACAGGAAAAGCTCGAAGGAAAAACTGTCACCTGCCTGCCTGCCTGCCCTCAGTTCTTGCTGGCGAGTGCCACCTACCCAGTTTTTTCTGCTACCGTCCCTTGCTGTTTCAGCTCTCTAGGAATCATCCAGACTGTCAGTGCCCAACTGGGACTGCTGAGACATCCAGTCTTGTGCACTGAGCAGATAGCAGGCTCTCAGTCTCTCCATCATGAAGAGAACCATCGGTGAACTCTCCAGGCTCAGACTGAGTAAACCAACTTAACAAACCCCACTACAATTTTTTTTCTTTTATATATATATATATATATATATATATATATAAGAATATATATATTTTTTTTTTGGCTTTTTGAGACAGGGTTTCTGTGTAGCCTTGTGTGTCCTGGACTCTTTTTGTAAACCAGGCTGGCCTCGAACTCACAGTACCACCTGCCCCTGCCTCCCTGTGCCAATACCTCTCAGCTAATCCAGATCTTTTGAGGTGGGAAGATCCATCTTTAACCTGGACCACACCTTCTGCTGGCAGCCTATATAAAGGACATGAAAGAAGGAAACTTGCTCTGTCTTTGCCTGCTTGCTCTCAGTCTCACTGGCAAGCTCATTCGTTCACTGACAATTAGAGCCTACTTCTACAGGATTCTGTTGTATACTGAAAACCAGCGGAGACATCCAGCCTCGTGGACTGAACTGCTCAATTCTTGGGCTTGCCATGGGTAGCCATTGTTGGATTAGCTAGACCACAGCCAGTAAGCCACTCTAATTCCAATACATTCATCCATTGTATCGCTTCTGTTCCTCTAGAGAATCCCCACCAACACAAGAATCTTTCAGAAACAGCTCTGGATTATCCAGATATCCACAAACAAATGCACAAACTTGAACCAGGTATGGTTGGTATGTGTAATCCCAGCTACTCAGTGGACTGAGGCAAGAACATCCATGCAAGTTCAAGGCCAAGAGGAACTACATAGTGAATTGCAAGCCCGCCTGGGCTGCAGGATTCCTTGTCTCAAACAAAACGAGTGAAGTCTGGCAAGGTGGCCTGTAATCCCAGCACTTGCGAAGAGAGGCAAGAAGATCAAGAGTTCAAAGACAGGCTCAGCTACATAGTGAGTTCAAGACCAACCCAGGATACATGAGACCCAGAAAGAAAGAAAATCTTGAGGCCAGCCTATGAAATTTAGCAAGACTCTATTTGAAAATAAAAAATAAGGTAGCTAAGGGATAGGACTAGGGATGTAGCTCCACGTAAGAGCTCTGCACCACGCGTAAGGCCTGAGTTTGATCCTCAGCATGAAGGAGACAGCCAGGAGCAATGTGCACACAGCTGACAAAAGCCTGTGCACTCCACCACAGCGGAGTTTAGTTTTAAAGCTGTTTTTCTCACCTCCGACCAGTTACAGGGGCCCTGAGATTTCTGCTGCAACGACCTAACCACCTTCTTGTTTCTCGGAACAGGACACTATACCACATAACAAATGCCTTACCCAGATTGGAGAATCCATCCTGAAGAGCCCATAGCCGAGCCCAAGGTACAGGACCAAGCTCTTCAGGTTCTTGATCCTCGGGAATAGAACAGAGTTCCTGAGTGGACACTGTCTCTAAAGAGCTCAGCGTCCCCGAGCTGGACTGAGAGGACTGGCTGGACGATGAGGGCAGGGTGCTGGTAGAGGAACCGGATGTGCCCTGAGACTGTGAGGAGAGGTCGTGCAACTGAGAGAAAGTGCCTTGGGACTGGGTGGAGCCACCCTGGGACTGTGAACAGGGTCCACTGCCATGGGCCTTGGAGGAGGTGCCGCCATGGGACTGCTGACTCTTCATATTCAACCTCAAAAACAAAGAGTCCAACCATAAGGTGAGATTCAAGGAAGAAGGCTTAAAACTCAACAATGGAAGCTGGAGAGGTGGTCACTCAGCAGTACAGAGCACATACTATTCTTGCAGAGCCCAAGTTCAGTGAGCTCCCAGCACTCAAGTCTGGCAGCACAAGATGGCCTGTAACTCCACTGTGGTGGATCCGACCGTGGCTTCTGCAAGCACAGTCTCACACACGTAACATAATTAAAAATAAAATAAATCTTTACCCAAAAATTAGTGAGGAATGCAGATGCAACTCAACGGTAGATCACTTGTCCGACAGATGCAAAGTCCTGGATCCCATCCCCAGCATCATCAAACACACAAAGTGAGGAGTGGGCGCATTAAGGGGCTGGAGAGGCATCGCAGTGGCTAAGGGCACATGTTCTTTTGAGCTCAGTTCCCAGCACCACATCCGGGAGCTCACAAATACTGTAATTCCAGCTCTGGGAGGATACACCACCCTCTGCTGGCCTCCGCGCGAACTGCACAGACTTACACAAGATTTCTAAAATTAAAGTTTAAAGGGACAGGCACATTATGACCAATTCAAAGAGTGGCTGGACTACACGCACCAGTGAAAAGGAAAAAAAAAAAGTGACCACGGCAAAATTCCAGGATTATGAATAGAATTCCAGAGACCACTTACTAAGCGCTACACCGTCTTCCTTTCGTGGAGGGAAGCTCAGCGTGACTGGTGGCCTCCAATGCACTCCTTGCCACCCTACCCGACCCGTATGTTTACGTACCCTCTCCAGTTCCTGCAGAGCCTAGCAGCGAAGACTGGGTTCTCAGGAGGTATTTGGGGAGCATGAGTCTACAGACAGGCATGATCTCTGACACTTACAGTGATCGCTATGAAACTACTTCGCGTTGGCACCGAGGAGCTCAACGCTGTGCCTTCCCATGTGTCCAGACCTGTTTTAGCTTGCATGCTAAGTAGCAAGGGAAGTGGACTTCCCCTCGAAAAGCAGCTAAGAAGCCGCTGCCTACGCACAGCGCCCCCTCGCACACACCAGAAAGCAGACAAAGCGGAAGCTGCCGAGGGCCCACTTGCGTGAGACCTTGAGAACGGAATTCGAATACTCAAACACTTAGTGGGGAAAGTTTCCCACTAAGACTCACCGCGTGAGACCACCAGGAGCAACAAACGTCCCACAGCCGCAGCCAGCGGTGTGGCGCTAAACCTACCGATACGAACTCCACCCTCAGCCAATCAAAACGCCCCCCTCCCCGCCAGGACCAATGAGAAGACCCGAATAGAACCGCAACGCTTAGCCTCAAGGCTCGCTGGGAGTTGTAGTTTCGAAGGCAGAACGGGACTCACCATCCTGGTTTCCCGCGGCTGATCCCGCCTCCTCGGCTCCTTCGCCAATCAGCAGCGAGTCGCTGTTTCCGCCTTTCCCTCGGGTCTGGCGACCCAGGCGGTTAGGATGTGGGGCCTTGAGGCCCGGGCCGTGCTCCGCGCGTGGGAGGTGCGGCTGGCGGGGTTCCTGGGAAGGAGGTTGCTGAGCAGCAAAGCCGCCTCGGGGAAGAGCGATGCGTTGCAGTGCTGGAACTGCGGCGACGCACGGGGTGCCGGGTATGGGGACGAGTTCTTCTGCGCGCAATGTCGCGCGCTGCAGCCTCCGGACCCCACCCGGGACTACTTCAGCCTCCTGGACTGGTACGGGCGGCGCGGCGCGGCGCGGCCTGGCGGGAGGGCCGGTCGGGCCTCGGAAGTTCGGAGGGCCAAGTCAGTGAAACAGATGGGCAGGCGTAACCCTGGCGATCAAGGCTTGGGCAGCGTCTGCGGGCCCGTAGTTTCCAGCCAGCCGGTAAACTGAGGCAGGGGGGCCGCAGTTCAGTGACAGCTTGGGCAGTTTACGGACCCTCGTTGAAAAACAAGTAAAAAGATGGATAAGTATGTAGGTAATATGTATAGTATAGTACCTAGTGATATTTTAGGGTTTTCCCGAGAGGGAGAGGAAATCCCGTTACAGACTGGAGAGAGGATGGAGGTGGAGGCGAGGATTACAGCCAGTGGGAGTGAAGTTGCAGATGCCTGTGATCTACACACTTGGGAAGTGGAGGCCTGAGGTTCAGGAATTCAAGACTTGTCTCTGCCACAAGGGCCCTGTTTTTAGACATCAGCAACAACAAACGGAAGCAGGGGCTGGGAAAAGTGCAGCAGAAAGGAGCAGGGGTGTTTGGTTGGTTGGTTTCTTGGTTGGTTTTTCAGGACAAGGTTTCTCTGTGTAGCTCTGACTGTCATGGAACGCCTTGTAAACCAGGCTAGCTTTGAACTCACAGAGATCCACCTGCCTGGGGAAGGGTGTTTTGTTTTGTTTTGTCATAGCCTCACCCTGTAGTCCTGCCTGGCCTGACACTCACAGACATCCACCTGCCTCTGCCTCCCCAGTGCTGGGATTAAAGCCGTGTGCCACCATGTGCCCCGCTTCAAGTAAATAAAATTTTAAAGAAGACAATAAAAATAAAACAAGCCAGGTATGTTGGTTGGTGTATGCCTGTGAGCCCAGTACTCATACGGTATGGCAGGAGGATTACAAATTTGAGGGCAACCCGAGCTATACAGCAAGTTTGATGAGACTCTGTGCTACATGAGTCTAGGTCTCAAAAACAAACACCGATTAAGAATAAAACAAACCAGCCGGGCAGTGGTGGCGCACGCCTTTAATCCCAGCACTTGGGAGGCAGAGGCAGGCGGATCTTTGCGAGTTCGAGGCCAGCCTGGTCTACAAAGTGAGTCCAGGACAGCCAGGGCTACACAGAGAAACCCTGTCTCGAAAAACCAAAAAAAAAAAAAAAAAAGAATAAAACAAACCAAGTACGGTAGCATATGCCTAGAATCTGAGTTTTCAGGAGGCCGTGAAGGAGAAAGGTCCAAGTTGGAGCCCAGCATATGCTAAGCAATGAGACCTGTGTCAAGAAACCAAAATTTTAATTCAAGCTGAACATTGTAGTGAGAGAGACCAAGAAATGTTTGGCGTGGTTTGTCTTCCCCTTCCTTCTCTCTACAGATTGGAGAAGTACAGAACTGTGAGCAGACTTGAACTAAATTTTAGATGAAAGTTGGAAGGCCAGGAAGTGGCTTGGTGCTGAAGTCCTTGCCCAGCAATGTTACCGAACTTTTTAAAATTATTATTAAGTATTTATTTATTAACAATATTCACTTATAACAAATACCAACAATTTCTTATTTATTAACCCTACAAATTCCTACAACCCTTTTAACCTAACACTAAACCTATTTAAAATTATTTTCCTAACCTTTTAGAAGGATAGAGTCTCTGGGGCAGGTCCTCAGTCATCAGGAACACAGTTTCTGTAGTAGACCCTTTAAAGCACTTGGCAGTCTATTTTCTGGAATGTCTCAGATGTAGATTATCAGGGTAAGTTGGCTATCACAGTCTCACCTTAAATGAGGCTTGATGCTTTCTTCTCTCTGGGAGACCCCAGCCCCTTGGCGTCAGCAACTCTGCCGCTCTGCCTCAGAGTCCTTAAAGCCAGGCACAGTTTTGTTTAGGCCACTGTTCAGACAGATCAAACCCCTCTAGGCAAAAGCTGAGCCACAGGGTTTAGTCCTTGGCCTTTTGCTGTCTTGCTGAGGCTTTCTCTGTTCACCAGCTTCTTTCTGCCTCAGGGAGATCTGGCCATCAACTGACGGCCAGCACTTTTTTCAGCAGGACTCTCGGAGCTCTCTAGCATCAGGAGCCTCTCCTACGGGACTCCATGCACTGTCCTTAAATAGGAGGAACTCTGTTTCAGCTTAATTTGGGCTCCGCCCACTTAGCAGCTGAACATGATGCCAGGCCAAATACTTTGTTTCTTTCAGTCCATTAAGTCTTTCCTGTTTTTCCTGGCTTCAACCTTGTTTTTCAGTCCATTAAGTCTCCTGTTTGTTTCCTGTTTTCACCTGACTTCATCCTTGTTTTTCCACAAGCTGATAAGCTAATCAATCACAGCCAAGTTGATCTTCATGCCCCGAATCAAGAGACTGTATCAGATATTTACTAAATCTAAACTAAACTCCCTACATATCCCCCTTCTTGGAAAATAAAAAATAACTTTACAATCATAACTACATATACAATGTAAAATTATTCATGTACAATACATAAATAATTTTAAATTTTCATCAATGTACATTAAAGCAAGAGTTAAAATAACCTTACACTTTTCACAATACATAGTTGTATTTACATCTTTTGACAAAAGACATTAAAGCAAACAAAATTATTTTAAATTCTTATCAATAAACTTAATTTTCTGTTACAAAACATTTTTTAAACTTGCATCAATAAACAGAATCTTAAATTTCTAACAATATACGTCCATCAGTTCATCATTTGCTGTTTCAGGGATGCAGGAATATTAATTTGAGTACCCCATTGTTGTAGAAGATATCTTCCCCATAAATTTATAGGTATGTCAGCCACATAAGGTCTTAATTTCACTTTTTGCCCTTCCGGTCCAACACATTCAATCCATTGTACACTTTGCTTAACATGGGATACTTTACCAATCCCTATAAAATGTTTAGGGACCTTTTGAAGTGACCAATTTTGATTCCAAGAATTGTGAATAGAATAGTGACATCCGCTCCTGTGTCCACCAATCCTTCAATTTCAGTTTCATTCATTTGTACTTTTAATTTTGGTCTCTGGTTATTCACCATTGTTTGCCAAAATACACCTTTTTCAGCATTTGGGAAAATGCTCTTGTTTTTTTGTATTGGAGCAGACTTGCCCTTACCATATGGAAACAACAGCAGCTGAGCAATTTTATCCCCTGCCTTAATCGTCACCTCTTTCCATATGGATACCATAATTTTAATTTCTTCTTTACAATCTCCATCTATAACAGCTGGATGTACCAAAAATCTTTGACAAGTGAATCCCCTTTTTCCAAAGATTAAACCTATTGTCCCTGATGGTAAAGGACCATAAATGCCTGTGGTCAATGTATAACATTCATCTGTTTTGGATAATGTAATGGACTTGTCTGTGGCCAGATCTAAAGCTGCACTGACTTCATTAGCATGCAGAAGATCGACCACGTGTAATTTTGTTCTTCCTGATTCCTTATTTCCCTCTGAGTGGCAGATTTTTTGATTTGGGGCCTTGAACCGGCAGTCTTCCCTGCAAGGGTTACCTGTGACATCTGTTTTTGATCTACAATCCCAGGACCAGTGTTTACCTCTTCCACACCTAGTACAAAAACCTGGAGACCTTGACCTTCCATTGTTATCAGAAACCATTTGTTCCCAGTTGTGACCACGTACTGTAGCACCATGATACCTGTTATTTTTAGCTCTGAAATCAGTTAAAGCTCTGGAAGTTGTAGCTGTACAATCCTTTTGGAAATGACCATATTCACCACATTTAAAGCATTGAATAAAACCCATAGCAATGGCTTGTCCTATAATATTAGCTTGATATTCTTGAGAACTAATATCAGTTGTTTCTCTTATCCAGTCGTTTATTAGGGCTCCTCGAGCCTTTAATGGTCTAATTATTCTTTGGCATTGGACATTGGCATTTTCAAACACTAAGGTGGGCTGGAGAGATGGCTCAGCGGTTAAGAGCACTGGCTGCTCTTCCAGAGGTCATGAGTTCAATACCCAGCAACCACATGGTGGCTCACAACCATCCATAATGAAATCTGGTGCCCTCTTCTGGCCTGAAGATATACCTGCAGACAGAACACTGTATACATAATAAATAAATCTTTTAAAAAAAAAAAAAACACTAAGGTATTTATTAACTCTTGTCTGATATCAGGGTTTGGTACATCTCTCTCCACAGCTGAAGTCCACCTTTGCAAAAAAGATCAGTAAAGATTTCTCTTGGACCTTGTATAACCTTAATATATGAAACATATCTTTCTCCATTTTCTGTAATCCTGTCCCAGGCCCTTAAAGCTGTATTACAGCATTGCTCAATTGCAGTATCATCCATATGAATTTGTTCCCTTAAGTCAGCATACCGTCCCTCACCAAGTATTTGATCGGTGGTAACATTTATTCCCTTTCCATATTTTGTTGTGCTAACTTTGTAGCTTCATGTCTCCACCATGAAAACCACTGTAATTGCTGGCTACCTTCAAGCACAGCTGATACCAGTCCCTCCAATCCTGAGGAGTGACTCTATGGTGCATTGCCCAGTTATTAAGCATTTGCTTGACAAAGTCTGAATGGATACCATAAGACACAATACACTCTTTGAATCGTTTCAAATCCAACATATCAATTGGATACCATGTTAATTCTGGATTGGGTTGACCTTCATAATACCACCAGGACTATTTTGATAAATTACTGGAAAAGCTAATGGTGCCTGTGGAGTACCATGTGGCTCCTCTGGGGGCGCACTTGGTTTCACACCATTACTTGCCTGATCTGCTGTTCCTGTTTCATGTAATAGCTTTGGAGACCTAGATAGGAAAGTACGAGGTACAGGATGGGGCCACACTATGCATTGCACCTCCTCCTGCTTCCCTGTTTGAACCATTGGAAAGTTGTCAGTTGCAGTTACCATCTTTGGCAAATTTTTCTTCAGCTCCTCAATCTGCATTTGCAAACTTTCTAATTGTGAGGCTGACTTCTTTATGATAAACCAATAAAAGAGGAAAAGGCAAACAACATAAAACATTCAGTCTGGCTGGAAAACAGGACAGAATTCAGCTGCAAACATTGTCATTTTGTTAACCACCGGTTCCATAGTTTCAAAATTTGCAGTTTCCTCTACAGTTTTGAAAGCCAAGTTACCCATAATGTTGCCCCACGATGGGCACCTCCTGTTACCGAACTTTTTAAAATTATTATTAAGTATTTATTTATTAACAATATTCACTTATAACAAATACCAACAATTTCTTAATTATTAATCCTACAAATTCCTACAATCCTTTTTTTTTTTTTTTTTTGGTTTTTTGAGACAGGGTTTCTCTGTGTGTCTCTGGCTGTCCTGGACTCACTCTGTAGACCAGGCTGGCCTCGAACTCACAGATATCCGCCTGCCTCTGCCTCCCAAGTGCTGGGATTAAAGGCGTGCGCCACCACCGCCCGGCTCCCTACAATCCTTTTAACCTAACCACTAAACCTACTTATAATTATTTTCCTAACCTTTTAGAAGGATAGAGTCTCTGGGGCAGGTCCTCAGTCATCAGGAACACAGTTTCTGTAGTAGACCCTTTAAAGCACTTGGCAGTCTATTTTCTGGAAATGTCTCAGATGTAGATTAGTCAGGGTAAGTTAGCTATCACAGTCTTACCTTAAATAAGGCTTGATGCTTTCTTCTCTCTGGGAGACCCCAGCCCCTTCGCATCAGCAACTCTGCCACTCTACCTCAGAGTCCTCAAAACCAGCCACAGTTGTTTAGGCCACAGTTCAGACAGGTCAAACCTCTTTAGGCAAAAGCTGAGCCACAGGGTTTAGTCCTTGGCCTTTTGCTGTCTTGCTGAGGCTTTCTCTGCTCACCAGCTTCTTTCTGCCTCAGGGAGATCGACTCTCGGAGCTCTCTAGCATTGGGGGCCCTCTCTTAGGGGGCTCCATGCACTGTCCTTAAATAGGAGGAACTCTGTTTCAGCTTAATTTGGGCTCCGCCCACTTAGCAGCTGAACATGATGCCAGGCCAAATACTTTGTTTCTTTCAGTCCATTAAGTCTTTCCTGTTTTTCCTGGCTTCAACCTTGTTTTTCAGTCCATTAAGTCTCCTGTTTGTTTCCTGTTTTCACCTGACTTCATCCTTGTTTTTCCACAAGCTGATAAGCTAATCACTCACATCCAAGTTGATCTTCATGCCCTGAATTAAGAGACTGTATCAGATATTTACTAAATCTAAGTTAAACTCCCTACACAGCAAGCTGAAGATCCTAGATCAGTCTTGGAGGATGAAGGGAAGAATGATAGAAGTCAAGGGACCTGCAGGTTGGGCAAGCACTCTAAACTCTGGAACACATTTTCATCCATCACTGAGTGTTCACAATGGGTCACACTAGCAATCAGTTTTCCAGTCATCTCAGTATCTGTCGGTGGGTGCTTCTCCACTCATGTCCCTTTTCTGATCTTGGATCATTCAGTAGTAGCAGCATTAAAGTCTCCTCTCAGAGGTCATACATATACCACCTATTCTGATCACATCTTAAAAAATAACTTTTGTGCCGGGCGGTGGTGGCGCACGCCTTTAATCCCAGCACTTGGGAGGCAGGGGCAGGCGGATCTCTGTGAGTTCAAGGCCAGCCTGATCTACAAAGGGAGTCCAGGACAGCCAGAGCTGTTATACGGAGAAACCCTGTCTCGAAAAACCAAAAAAAAAAATTAAAAAATAACTTTTGTTTATATGATTATTACATCCTCCACAAGACCAGAACAGACCCTAATAACTAACTTGAAATACTGTTACATGAATAACATCTAGTTTCCTTCCAGCAACCGGTCCTTCAGGGTTGACGTCCTGAAACTTCAGCACAGGTACCAGCAACTACAACGTCTTCTTCACCCAGATTTCTTCAGCC
This sequence comes from Lophiomys imhausi, assembly GCA_907164525.1. Lineage (NCBI taxonomy): Eukaryota > Metazoa > Chordata > Mammalia > Rodentia > Muridae > Lophiomys > Lophiomys imhausi. The sequence continues at coordinate 750,096 of CAJQZJ010018538.1, read as the reverse complement.
AAAAGTCTGAGGTATTTACTGAGCACCCCTCGTATCCCCATGTATGTACACAATGGTGTGGGTGGGTGGCAGTATTGATCTGAGGAAGAGTTGGGCTGCTAGCTCCACCCTGTGGCAGCCTGCCCCGAGACCGCCAGGTCCCAGAGATATCATTTGCTCACAGCTTTTATCTTGATCCCCCGAAAACTGACAACCCATCAGCTGAAAATACAGACTGCTCATTCAATGGCAGTTCTACTTTGGCTGTACTCCTTAAATTCCTGTCAGTCACTGAATTGTAAAAGTTTGTGAATCAAAGAGGACTGGCTCTCGTGGTGACAAAACTGTTTTTATCTCTATGAACAGACTGAAAAACACTTCTCAGAGAAGCACTCGACCCTGGTGAATGACGCCTACAAGACCCTTAAGGCCCCCCTGAGCAGAGGACTATACCTTGTATGGTGATCTCCAACCCACCTATCTGTGCCGCGACTTCGGTGGGAGCCATTACTAGTCCAGGGAGCCCATGATAATTAGCCTGAAAATACTACAGAAGAAAAAAGAATTCTCTGTACAAGGATAATTTTCTTAGTATTCTTCATAAATCCATATTGCTTGGTTTTTGTTATTGTTTTTTGAAACAGAATCTGTGTAGCCCAGGCTGGCTTCAAGTCACTAATTCTCTGCGTCACCAGACCCACATGCAGCTCCTTGTGACTTTTCCCTTCAGTACTGGGTACTGAACATAGTGCCTCATGCTAAGGGAATGGTGTGCCGCTGAGTGATGACCAGCCCTGGCCTGGTCATGACTGGGTTTTTCTTTGGTTTGCTTATTGCTTGGTGTTTGTTGTTATTTTTCTTCCTCCCTTAGCCTCCTCAGTAACTGCAGATGTGGCTGCACCACCGGTAGACTATGCTGGCCTCGAACTCACAGAGATCCTCTGCCTCTGCCTCCCAAGTGCTGGAATTCAAGGGATACACCACCACGCTTGCCAATACAGTTTTGAGCTGCCATGTGGGTGCTGGGATTTGAACCCAGGTCCTTTGGAAGAACAGCCAGTGCTCTTAACCATTGAGCCATCTCTCCAGCCTTCAGCCCACTTTTGTATATCTTAACTTCCTCTGATAGCATTGTTTTAACTGTTTTCTATAAATTTGATGTTGATAAGACTACTTGCCAGACATGGTGGCGCACACCTTTAACCCCAGTACTCGGGAGGCAGAGGCAATCAGATCTCTGAGTTCGAGACCAACCTGGTCTACAGAGCAAGTTCCAGGACAGCCAGGGTTACACAGAGAAACCCTGTCTCAACCCCCCCCCCCAAAAAAAAAGAAGAGTACTTGAAGAGTTTTTTTGCAAGAGCATGTAGACTTTTTAGAATTGAATAGAATGCCCAGCTGCAGATGGCACAGAGTGGGTGAGGCCCTGTGCTAGCACTGTTGTCTCCGTCTACACTTTCATTATTGCCAGAGTGATTTCCAGGCTGGACGTGCGACTCTGGCAGACTGCTTATTTAGCACATACTGGGCTCTAGGCCCCATCTCCAGCTGACACTCGTGTTTTCCCCATGAGTGTCAGTGTATTCTGAAGGAGCGACTGTTGTTTTGTGACCATACTCATTTTCCTTGTTCTCCTCCCCAATAGCTGAAGCTCCAAGGAATAGAAATTCTTGAAGGCACAGATTGTGGAGGAGCAGACAGTCAGTTCCTGGTGGAAATAATGGAAATCAATGAGAAGCTGGCAGATGCTCAAAGTGAGGCTGCGATGGAAGAGGTAGAGACCACTGTCAGAGGTAAAAGATGAAATGCCAACAGATACTCCTGATTCCCCTCGGAGCTCATGACCACCTTCCAGAGGAACCGAGAAGAAAAGCACATGGTGGCAGTCATCCTCATGTGAGGAGCTCTCTGTCTCCTCGTCACCCTGACTGTGGAGGTTAGACTTAAAACAAGAACACATCAGCCCCCGGGGCACATGGATTGCTTCTACTCCGGGCATCCTTTAAATGCTAGGATTGTCCCTAGTGAGGAAAGCCAGCCCCCCGAGGTTGGTAGAAGCGCTCCGGCTCACATGGAGACCTGGAGCAGGACAAGCACTGACCTCCTGACCCCCCTGCCTCAGTGTCCTTGTCACTCCGAAGTTCCTCAGTCAGGGCGCTCTAGAAAACACTTCACAAAATGTGTGTGGAGGCTGAGCCACAGCAAGGCCTGGGGTGAGAAGGTGTTGTTTGTGTGCATGTGTGCTCGCTGCATACCCATGAGGACTTGAGTTCAATCCCCTCAACTCCCACAAGTTGTCTCTGACTTCCACACAGGTGCTGTGGCACACATACACAAACACACACATGCATGTACAAACACACAAACATACATACAAATGCACAAACAACTCATACACGCACACAAACAGATACATGCCCCTACAAACATACACACAAACACTTTTAAAAATAAAAAAGGTGGACATTGGGCTGGAGAGGTGGCTCAGTGGTTAAGAACATGCATTGCTCTTCTAGTGGACCCGAGCTCAATTCCCAGCAACCATATCAGGTGTCTGTAACTCTAATTGCAGGCAGAGCCTCTGGGTACCTCCACTTGTGTGCTCATATTTGCACATAATTAAATAATAAGTTTTTTTTTAAAAAGGTAGACAGTGCCTGAGGAGTAACACACAAGTGACTTCTGGCCTTGACACATTTGCACACACAAAAACACATATACACATATTCACACGGGCACATGAGCGTCTGCATACATAGGTTGTATGCACACATAATCTATAGGGCAGGATAGCAAACCAAAAACTCAGGTTATGTTTATTTTTCTTTGAGACAGGGTTTCCTTGTGTAGCCCTGGCTGTCCTGGACTCGCTTTGTAGACCAGGCTGGCCTCAAACTCACAGAGATCTGCCTGCCTCTGCCTCCTGAATGCTAGGATTAAAGTTGTGCGTGACCATGCCAGACAATTACATACAGCTTTGTACTGCCATGTGAGTGCTGGGATTTGAACCCTTGTAAGAGCAGCCAGTGGGTAAGCCAAGGATGCATACCTGTAGGGTAAGTGCTGAAACACTGGGCCTTACAGGGTTTGTTGTGGTTTTTTATTATCTTCTGGATAGTCGCATGTATCCTGGGTTGACCTTAAACTCCCTATTGGAACCCAGGATAGGTTTAACCTGATTCTCTTGCTGCCCCTCTCAGGGCTGCAGGTACAGATGTGCCGGTCTGCTGCTCTCTGTTACAGTGCTCAAGAGCAGTCCTCTCCTTAGATCCCTGTGTTTGCACATAAGGCCCCTACTTAATTGAATGACACCTTCTATGCCAGGCGGCAGCGGTGGTGGCACACGCCTTTAATCCCAGCACTCTCGAGAGGCAGAGGCAGGTGGATCTTCGTGAGCTTGAGGCCAGTCAGGTCTACAGAGTGAGTCCAGGACAGCCAGGGATATACAGAAAAACCCTGTCTCAAAAAACAAAAACAAAAAAAAAATCTGGGAATATGAATGACACCCTCTCACAGTGGTAAGGGTTATCATGGTTGCTATTGTTGGCATAAAACACCATGACCAAAAGCAACTTGAAGAGGAAAGTCTTTATTGAAATAAATAGTGACACTCAAACTTCACTCATTCATCACTGAGGGATGTCAGGGCTGGAACATGGAGCCAGGAACTAAAGCAGAAGCCATATAGAAGTTCTGCTTTACCATATAGAAATACTTGCTCCCCATGGCTCACTCAGCTTGCTTTCTTTTTTTTTTTTTTTTCGTTTTTCGAGACAGGGTTTCTCTGTTTAGCCCTGGCTGTCCTGGACTCAATTTGTAGACCAGGCTGGCCTCGAACTCGCAAAGATCCGCCTGCCTCTGCCTCCCAAGTGCTGGGATTAAAGGCGTGCGCCACCACTGCCCGGCTGTCAGCTTGCTTTCTTATAGAACCTAGACCCACATGCCCAGGGATGTCACCACCCACACTGGGCTGTGCCCTTCGCCATCAATCACTAATTCAGAAAATATTCTAAGGCTGGAGAGATGACTCAACAGTTACGAACACTGGCTGTTCTTCCAGAGGTCATGGGTTCAATTCCCAGAACCCACATGGCAGCTCACAACTATCTGCCCCTCTAAGATCTGACAACCCCACACAAGCATACATGCAGGCAAAACACCAATCCACATAAAATAAAAAACGCTTTTGGGTTTTTTGTTTGTTTTTCAAGACAGGATTTCTCTGTGTATACCTGGCTGTCCTGAACTCACTTTGTAGATCAGGCTGACCCTGACCCCACAAAGATCCAACTGCCTCTGCCTCCTGAGTGCATGCTATAAATAAATCATTTTGAAAAGAAAATTGCCTACAGGCTTGCCTATAGCCCAGTTGAGGTTCTCTCCTCCCAGATGACACTTAACTTGTGTCTTGTTCCTATAAAACTAACTAGCACAGCCGGGCGGTGGTGGCGCACGCCTTTAATCCCAGCACTTGGGAGGCAGAGGCAGGCGGATCTTTGCGAGTTCGAGGCCAGCCTGGTCTACAAAGTGAGTCCAGGACAGCCAGGGCTACACAGAGAAACCCTGTCTCGAAA